>OX451737.1:937080684-937365684 GCA_948472305.1 Vicia faba
TTGCAACAATATACATATATGAAAAATAGTAAATGTGAGTTAAACTTACCTTTTGCTGGTCAGATCTGAAACACCATGTGTTTTCTCCAATGTCTTCAAGAAGCAACTTAATGAACCAACTCCATGAATCTCTTGTTTCATTCTCAACAAATCCAAAAACAATAGGAAAATACTAATCATTTGGATCTCTCCCAACAGCAATCAGTAATATACCACCATACTTGTGTTTGAGATGACATCCATCTAAGCCAATAAATGGTCTGCATGCTTGTAATAACAAGATTTGGTTCTGCATATGGCCTTAAGTTTTTATGATAACATTATATGGTATCTTAGATAACAATTTATTACTCTAACAATTTTTGTCTAGTGTGTAGCTTTTGCTAAATAGGTTCTGACTCTGAAGATAAGGCATGTGATAATATCAGGTTCTAAACTCAACACACTCTGACTCTGGAAGAAACCAATTGTCTTTATAATACTCTGTTAAGTCCCCCAATTCTTCTACAATAATGGTTCTGATGAACGTTGGTGATAGAGCTTCTAACCTTGAATCATTTGGAAGAGCTTCTGAAGACTTCTCAAGCTCTGATTCTGTTTGTCCAAGTTCTGAAGATTCTGAAGACAAGGTTCTGGAAGAACAAGTTCTAAAGATTCTGAAGACAAAGTTATGAAGACCAAGTGCTGAAGATTCTGAATTCAAGGTTCTGAAAGAACAAGTTCTGAAGACTCAAAAGACTTAGGTTCTTAAGTCTCTAGTTTTGGTCCTTCTAATAATGCTTCATCATCAACTATCATAATCCTCTGGTGATTAGAAGATAAGATCAAATTTGGTTTACGTGAGAGAATAGTACAAGGTATAAATGTTCCCACTACCCTGATATGGTGGTGCAAGGACAGTACTATGGTACTATGGTGTTTACCACTCTTTGTCTCTCTCTCTCTCTCTCTCTCTGATCGTTATGGATAAAACAACTAGAATTAAGTATTCATATTCTACCCTATAACATATTTCTTTTTGGATATAAAACGAAGACTTGGAAGATTCAATAATTGTTGAACCGACTCACTGCAAAAATTATGCTGAAACGCTGCTCAACTGTATTTCAAATATTTTTTTGTAAAGTTTTGTAAACACAACAAAATTTTGTTCGTTAACTTGAAAGACAGTAGATTTGGTTCATTAACTTCCTATTAACATTGTTGTGTGATTTTATTGTATTCAACTTTGTGTAATCTGCTTTTAAGAAGCAACTCTATATACACACTCTTTGTATTTCAACTCTTAAGTTGATAGTTCCTTGAGAGACTAAGGCTTTAGTCAGGATTCTCAGAAAGACATTGAAAGGTAGTCTTTGTGGTTTGCAACATTGATAGTTGATCTTTGTTGTGTCGGTAATCAGTTTGATTATAGTGGATTAAGTTCTTTTTGAGAAGGAAAAATCACTTTATTGGGTGGACTGGATTAACTTTGTTAACACTGAACCAGGATAAAAATATATGTGTCATTCATTTTTGTGCTTGTGCTCTTTGTTTGGGAAGAATTTGTTTTAAAATTTAGAAACCCAATTCAAACCCCCCATTTCTTGTGTTTCTCACACCTTCAATGCTTTTGTCAAAGCCTTCTTAGTCCCATCAAAACATATGTAACACCTTTCAAATATTGGTTGTAACCCTAGAGCTGGATATGCAATGTTGACCTTAAAAGTGTTTCCTGCTGAAGCCCTCTTCAACTCAGCGCCATAAGACCATAAGAAGCTAAATTGTTTTCTAGATTCTCATTCTATAACTTGTCTAACAATATGCCTTGCCTTGAAAGCTCAACGTCCTAGGATTTTAGTTGCATACCTAAGTCTAACATCTGCTACCACCTCATTTAACTTCATAATTTTTTTATTCTTTAACCCACCAGCAATAACCTTTGCAACCCACTCAGCTTTGGCATTTTTATTGAAAAACTATATTCCACACTTGTGCTTATAAAACAATTTTTTTCATCTTAAACATTGTTGATGTTAAAACTCTACTTCACAAGACGTTATAGTTACATAATTTTTTGTCCGTGCATACCACCCTACATCTATTATGATCATGTTTTTAAAACCTCACATTCGTTCCATTCAGAACATTATGATCTAGTATAACATTCTTAAATTGTTTCAATGAAGAAAACTCCATTCCAACCCCTTGAAAGTAAAATCCTTAATAAGAGCATATTCTTCATTAAACCTAATTACACTAGGCATTTCATCATAGTTGTCATCATCTACCCCATTATCAATTTCATTACTCATGTATTCCTCTTCAATGACATGTTCCTTACCCATCTCTTGTATGATAAATATGTTCTTTGGTGGTACATAAGGGGTCTCACTATCATCAACATTTTTAGTTCTAGGTTCACCATCATCAATGTAATATGGTGGGAGAACTGACTAGGGTGTTTTGCGTTTGATCGTAATTATTGCGGATAGCAAGAGTCGCCACCGACTTTTCTTTTATCCAAAAGGAAAGGTTGAAAATAACAGGAAATACCTTTCGAGATTATTTCTTGAGTTCGCGGGGTAGTTTATGGAAAGGGAAGGTGTTAGCACCCTTTTCATCTATGGTTATCTACGGGCTCTAAGTTGCTTGCTAGATCACTTGATTTTGTTTGAAAATGTGCTTGTGGTGTGTTTTTTTTAAAGTATTTGGAAAATGTATTTGTAATGGTTCTCGTTTCTATAAGAACGCGTACAACGTGTTTGTCTTTTAAAAATGTTTCAAATGAAAGTGTGGGTGTATAAAATGTTTCTGTTGTGAGCAAGCGAGCAACTAGGAGCAACCTACCTACACAAAAGGTCTTAAATGTTCTTTTCCTCCTCCTTTAGATGTTGCTATCTTACCATTGATTTGGTAAGAAGCCCTATCTTTGGATGTGAAGGGACGGGCGTAGGACGTTTGTATAGTCATAGAAGGCATCCTATGGGACGTTTTAGCAATTTCGTTTATGGACTAGATCGTTTACCGAAGGCAACATTGAGGGTCATCGAGGGAATACGATCTTTTATCGAGGGTCTTTGCTAAAACGCCCATATTCGAGGGACACGAATATTTTTCCGAGGCAACAAGTGGAATTATCCTAAGGGTGCATGTGTGTGAGTAGTGTGTTTGATTGCATGCATTTTGTCTTTTGAATTTTTGGTTATCTACTTGTTGTTTTTTTATCTTGCCATACATCCTAGTTACTAGCATTTATACAAAAATCATAAAATGCGAGAAGATAAAAGCCTACACTATTACAACCATATTGAATATAATGAAAATATAAAAGCAAAAATAAAATAAAAATAAGAAAAATAGGTCTTTCGATTCAGGTAGAAAGGCCCTTCGATTCTGTATTTCCTGGCTTTCCTTCGATTTGGGTTCTGAATTCAATGGAGTCATGCCCTTTGATTTTCCTCTTTGTCTCCTTCGACTAGGGGTTGGAATCCGGATAGTCACACCTTTCGTCTGGGCCTGGAAGTTAGCATAGTTCTTCCTTTCGCTTGAGGCTTGGAGATAGCAAGGTTCTGGCCTTCGTTTGAGGCCTAGAAGCAAAAAAAATCATGCTTTGCCACAGGCTCCTTGCTAACTCTTTGTAAGCATATTGGGCCCTCAGATTGTGATTCGAAAGGCTTGTGCAGCTCTTGAAGTCCTTAAATCAAAGGGAGATGCAAGTGCTTTCTTTGACGGAGAATGGGAGTTCGTTGGGACCTTCCTGAGGCTAGTCCAGTTGTTACTTTGTGAAAGTAGTGACTGGATCGAAATAGGTTATGTGAGTGGATCGAAAGCTCTTCTATAACAAGTGATGGGATAACTCAAGGGCCTAATGTATAATAGTTGGGGGAGTGGGTTGAAGGGTAGTTTGATGGTCACTTGGAGGGTGAATCGAAGGTTTTTTCTTAGTGTATATAAGTGTTTAAAAAATAATGTTTGAAAGTGTTTGAGAATTTATTTTTTGAATTTTCACAAGTGTTTTCTTGCAATCCTTCAAGCGCCCTTAATATGTGTGGTGATGTCTCCTATTTATAGATGGCCTGGGCTGATGTTTTAGGAGGGAAAACGAAAGGTTCAAACAAAAAACGTATGCTGTATTTGTAGGTTTCGAGGGACAGTGTTTTATTTCCATTTTGGTGCAAGGAATAAGGCAGCATTGTAGGACTGATGTGCAGCAGTTTTGGAGTTTTATGGCTAGTGTATCAGGCCTGAGCCTGGAAGCGCATGGGACTTGGTCAACAAATGCCTTTGGCATCTCAACCTTTTGTCTTGACCCCCTAACCTTGCCTTTCGACCAGACTCTTCGGCAGCCAAATCTTTTTTCAAATCGAAGTGTCATTCGAATGGCTCACATGGATATCCTTTGAAGGGGCCAAATTAATTCCTTTCGACCAGGCCTTTCATGGGTTCCTTCGAATGGTCCAAATGCATGCCCTTGAGATGGGTCAGTAACACATTTCATTCGATTGGGACATCCAGACATGCCTGGAAAACCCTTCGAATGCACCACCATGGTACTTCCTTCGCATGAAGCAATGACATAGTGCATAATTTATGTGTTTGAAGCGGGCCATTTCCACAGGAGATCCTCCCCACTCAAATTTTCTTGCAAAGGGGCCTTATGGCCAAACGAAAGAGTGTGTGCAGGAGGTTCCTACTTTGTGACCTTATTTATATATGTTCAAACAAAAGCTTCTAAAAGGGGAGCCACATGCGCAAATGAAAGGCATGACTAAAGACTTATGCTGAATGATTCACACCCCCAAACGAAGGATACATGCAAGGGATGAAATGCTCAATCAAAGCTTGCAATACTGGGAAAGCCTTTGCCCCAAAAGAAGGAGGCCTGAAGGGGGTAAGATGTGTAATCGAAAGAGGGAAGAAGGGAGGCTTTGGCCTTCTGAATCGAAGGACATCATCAGGATGCTTTTTGCCTTGTGAATTAAAGCTATTTGATGGGAAGTGTTGCCCTGTCGAAGCTTGTAAAAAATTTCTTCAAAGGGGACTTTGGCCTTGTGCATGTTAAAATGGTAGGAAATTCTGCCTTGTAAGTCTTGGCTAACATGCAGGGAATATGCTATGTGGCCAAACAAAAAATTTGCACAAACATTCAACCGAAGTCTAGCGCTAAAACGAAACAAGAAATAATCTTAGCCAAATGAGTCCAATGCCTCAATCGAAGCATGAAATGAATTTCCCCCAAAGGAATCCATCTCCCAAACAAAATATGCAATCAAGGCCAAAGTATCCAATCGAAGGACACAAAATCAAAAGGAACTTGCTTTTCCTTTAATTTTGTCAAAAAGAGCATTTTCATCTGTTTGGTTTTTTTTTTGGCAATTTCTTCTTTAATTTTGATGCTGAAAAGTCCAAATATATTTATGTAAGCTTGAATTTTGGGAGCCCCTTTGAGAAATGTCTTGAGGGATGAGAGGGAAAATTTTGGGGTACAACAAGCACCTTCATCAAATCCTTGCATCCTCTCCTCCTCGCTATCATCTAAATGTACACACTTCAACTATTATTCATCACTAGATTCACTTAAATTGTCAAACTCTTCATCACATGTCTTCCCATTTCCTTTCACTCTAACCCTATCCATAAAAGTGATCTCTCTTGTAATTGGTTTTAGCTTAGTATAAATGTAAACTTCACAATCATTTCCAAAAGAATAAATAGCTAACTCAGAAGCATCTCTGTCATCCCTAAATGGTTTTAAATCTTTTTCAAAAGAACCACCATCATGCTTCCACCACATTTTAACACCTCTTAAATCAAACTTGGGATCAACCCCTATAACTAAATCACATGTTTTAAAATAAGACCAATAATCTGAATCTTTACCTCTATATGCATAAACATCCCCACCCTTATATCTTAAGTTAGGATCTTTTACAACAGAGCCCTTTGTGTAGAACACAACCTTAAATTTACCCATTTCATGTACAGTTAATTTTCTTAGGGTTATATTTTATCAAATTAGGTCAAATACAATATGCAGCAGGAAACACTATCTAGATACATATACAATTTAGAGAAAATCATACATTATACAGTAATAATACGAGTAAAATTATTATCAAAACATTACACAATAAACCAAATTGAAATACCTCGGACCTCAAGCTGCGAATAATTGGGACCACAAGAACACTTTCACTTGAAAGGAAGGACAAGACCACGACAATGACAAGATTTTAAACTAGGACCACTAGAACACATTCAACTTGGAAGGAAGGAATGGACCACATAACTTGAAGAAGAAGGAGACTTTTTAGGGCTTTTGTGAGAAATATTATGGAATTGCTTAAGACTTTTGGATTCACGAAAGTTAATTATTTATCAAACCTTGTTAGAATAATATCCATGTTGGAGAATAAGTTTAAAAAAATCCACCTTGGTTAATTAAACATGTTCCACGTAAGACTCTGTTAGTGGAAACTAACGGTTGGGACCTATTATATGGACAACAAAGTTTACGGGGAAGGTAATTTGAAGGAAACTTTTATAGGGACTAAAAAACAATGTTGGCATATTTATATGGACTAAAAACAGATTTAACCCATATGTGAGTGTATGTGTGTATGCGTCTGTGTGTGTATCTCTCTCTCTCTCTCTCTCTCTATATATATATATATATATATATATATATATATATATATATATATATATATATATATATATATATATATATATATATATATATATATATATATATATATATATATATATATATATATATATATATATACATATATAGTATTTTGGTAATTGTGGAGATTAATGTTTTTAGATAGTTGTGGAGTTCTCTCACATATGTTTTTATATACTCGTCAATTAAAAGTCTCCTTCAAAACAAATGGTAAAGAGTTCATGTTGTTGTTATTGTTAATGAGTGAGGAACTTTTAGTGAGGAGAAAAAGAGAGAGAGAGAGAGAGAGAATAAGAAAATAAGGATTGCTATTTATTGAATTATGTAAACTGAATTACAAACTACATTTGTATATATACAACTATGACATCTACACTAAATAACTAACAAACCCTAATTAATTAGGGCTTGGGATTGGACTAATTAACTTGAATTATATCACAACATACCTCCTATAATCCAAGTTGTTGAACATTCATTAATCATAGTCGATCTAAAATATTACTAATTTCTTTCTCAAGTTCAGGAATCTGCCGGCCTTCAACCTTTGGTGAAAATGTCGGCCAACTGTGCTTCAATTGAGAAATTCCTTACTTCAAGTTCACCTTGATTTACCTTTTCCCTCAAGAAGTGAAATCTATATTCAATGTGCTTACTCATTCCATGCAGAACTTGATTCTTTAAAAGATTAATGGCTGACTTGTTGTCGATCTGCAACACTAGAGGTTTCTTCACTTCGACCTCAACTCTTCTAGCACATACCTGATCCAAATTTCTTGGTGCGTATCATAGGATCCTGGTATATATTCAGCCTCACACAATGGCAATTCCACCACAAGTTGCTTTCTCGAGCACCATGAGATTGGGACACCAAAGACTTGAAAGAAATAACCAGTTGTGCTTCTTCGATCTTCCTTATCTTCATACCAATCATCATCTGAATAGAAATTAATCACAGCTTCTTTGCTTTCATAGTATCTTTGAAATATAATTTTGTAGTTTATCGATCCTTTTAAGTATCTCAAGATTCTTCTTACAGCCTTCATCTATGACACCATTGGTTCACTCAAGTATCTCCTTATTAATCCGACTGCGAAACCTATATTTGGTCGACTGTTGCACACATATCTCAGAGATCCTAATATTTGTTTGAACAAAGTAGCATCAACCTTGTTCTTCTCTCCTTGTTTATCTAGTTTCAAGTTTTGTTGACAGGTGAGGATGCAGGGTTCGACTCATCTATTCTGAATCTCTTGAGTATCTCTTTGACATACTTCCTTTGATGTAGAACCATACCTTGCTTCGTCATTTGAAATTCCATTCCTAGGAAATAATACTAGTTTCCTAGATCTGGCATTTCAAATTCCATCATTATCAACTCCTTGAACTTTCAAAAGTTCTCTAAGCTATTTCCAGTTACTAGCATGTGAAACAACTGGCCGAACATTGATTGATAATATATCAATGAAGTCGCCATTGAATGTTTTTTATCCCATGGGAAGGGAAAAGTGAACATTGAGAAAACCAGAAGGGGGTGAGATCACGGCCTTTCAACCAAGAGATAGGGTAAGGAAGTTTGTTACGCAAGGGGAAGCTGTTACTACCCCTAATGCCCATGGTACTCCATGGTATCCACTCATGTTTGCTGCTTTTTAGGGTGTGTTTAAGCTATGTCTATGATTAAAAGAGAAAATCAAAAAGGAATGCATGATCAAAGAAAAGCGGAGAAAATAAAGAAGTATTTACAATTTATGCTCGGTTAGGCTCCACAACCTCTTACCTACGTATCCCTTTTAAGGAATCAGAGTGTCGTACTTCAGATCACATGTTTTGGTTTGTTTTGTGATTTTTAATGGACAATATTAAGTTCTCATTCTACCTACAGCTCGACCTTTGGACACTTACGCATCTGGAGTGGGAAGGAAATAACATGCTCAAATAAATGCCCGGAAGCAGATGATGATATATTCGCGACTCTAGCAAGTAGACATGGTGCAACCTGACCTTTGGGCAATTATGCATCGTATTGCATAGAGGGGGAAAATAACATATCCATTTTGAAGTTTGAAAAGCCAAGAGGCGAGAAAAGAGTTTGAATTTGTTGGTATTTTTTACCTTGAAAAAGAGTTTTTGAATTATTAACGTGTTTTAGAATTTCCCAAGAAAAAGGAGTTTTAGTTTTAATGCACATGTGAAAGGGGTAGAAAAAAAGTCTAAGGGAGACTAGCCTAGTTTCTAATCCTAATGTTATCATACAATAATGGTCCTATAATTCGGATTGACAAAGAAGGGAAACTTCTATCTAATATTGTCTACCTAATAAGCAGAATATTCAGGAGAATATCATTCATCCTATGTGGTGCATATTTAAAGGTCTAGAAAATTCAATCAGAAATCAAGGAGAATGAAGACTTTCTAAATAAGGAAATTATTTAGGAAAGAAAAGATTGAAGACCTTTCTTGGGGCAGAAGTTTCTGCAGTTTGTTACAGCTGATTTGCTGTGATTGAAAGCCCAAAACCAATTGGGTAACAAATTATAAATAGAAGGGTTTGTAAACTAGAAAATGCAGGGCTTAAGATGTAGAATTCTAAGGGGTTTTTCAAGGTAAACCTCCCGGGTTGTGGGAAGGTTACCATGTTCATCTCGAAGCCTGTAGGTAAGAGATGTATTGTTCCTGGGCAAGGAAGCTTTAAAGCAAATCCAGGATGCGTTAGGAGCAAAGCTAACAAACAATGGAGTTTGGCTTATAGACTTAGCTAGGTAGTCATGGAATTATTTCTTCTAAACTGTTTATCTATATGATCAGAATCTTGGTGACAGGCCGTCTATGCAGTGACTGAGATGTTGAATGTTAGACATCATTGTGATTATTGGAAGTGGGATGTGGATATTCCATATCTTGGGAGGACCTAGGTAGAAGGGTCATTGGTTAGTGATTAAGTGCGTAGATCGTCAATGGGTGTGTTGGTTATAGGGTCTGCAAATTGATACTACTGATAATGGACTTCATTCCTGTCTTGGTAGCCCCTAAAGTAGGTGTTATTGTACATTGAACTGGGTAACCAATTATGGTGTGGTCTTTATCTTTTTAGTACTATTTTATCTTACCTGTATGTTTATGTCAGATCAGATGTATCGACATCCTTGTAGGACATCTGAGTCTGCAGTGCCAGAATTTCAATTGGTATCAGAGCATGCATCCTGTTGTGCTCTGGGTGAGATCCTGGGAAGGTACTTTCTGGTCATGGGCAAGGAATAAAGTATTTATTGAAAAGAGGTATGAACTTGGACAATTCATACTATTGTATGGATGATCTCTTGGCAAGGATCATTGATTATATGTGACATGTATTGTTCCTGATTGTTTCCTTCAGACCTGCAGCTTAGTGGGATGTTGTTGTATGTAGGGTTTATTTTTTCAATCCTAGGTTTCCATGCTTATACTTGGATAGTGGTGTAAGAATTGTGTTTGAATATTGTTGAGGAGTTAGTTATATTCCGCTGAATGGTCTCTGATATAACCCTGAAAGTATGGGAAGAATACTAGGTTTGTTATCCTCAACAGAATATATGCTGACATTTTCAACCGTATTAAAAGTGTCAAAGATACTTGAGATTTTCCTCAAATCCACTCATAAAGATATTTATTAATAAGGTTAATGAGAATAAATTGATCAATGATGCTCATATACATCTTCATATTGACCTTGAAGACTGTCAAGGATGGTGTGTTCCAAGAAGAAGGAACTGATGTTTTATGGGATGTTATAACATTATTTCAGCAGGTATGTTGAAGAACATATGCTTTGGGTGCTAAACAAAAATGTTATGAATACTTTTTGGAACCTACTCCTGATCTGAAAGAGGAGGCATATGGTTTGTGTAGGATGATCAGGACACAATAAACAATTTATCTACTCCATGTGTCAGTTCATTTCTGGCCAAGTCTTATGGGAGTATAGAGGTTGAGCTCCATGATCTTGAGAAGAATCCATAAAGGAATATCCACCTGATCCTTTATGTATAGGAGATGAGCTCGTATCTGGAAGATCCTTCTGATCAAAGGTACCAGATTTATGGAATCTTATAGAATAGATTATGTTTGAAGAGGAGTTTTGTGATCTAACCACATTGTATGATGCTCCTGACTATTGCTTTAATTTACCTTAAGAAAGATAATTGGTGATTCTCTTTGTGTACCCTCAAAAGTTGTTGGAAAAGATCCCCTTGTCAAGGGTTGAGATAATATCAGACAGAATGTCATGATATCTTTGAAGATGTTAAAATCTGAAGGGCGTTGTTTTTGAAGAACCAAGGGAAACATATGCTTTTGAAAAGTACAAACAATGGCATCCATCATCTCAAAGTCAGACATGAGATCTAAAGAAAAGCTTATAAAGATGAGGCTCGTGCAATCCCCTGTATATTTTGATAGTCTAATCCTGAAGATTGATCAATTGTTGTTGGTTTGTTCCTTGTGTTAACCCCCACAAGAGTTGATTATATATTACTATGGAGATTACCCCTAAAAACCATAATAAGAATGGATGATGTCGTATCTAATGTCAGGACATCATCTATAGAAGGAAGTTGTTGTGTAGATCATGAGGTGAGTATTGTGGAGTTCAAAGTTTGAATGTTTGATCATAATGGAGCTAAAGACAATTCCCTGACCAAGTCTAGAATGTTGAAAGAATCCTCATGTGTTGAACGATGAAGGATGTCAGTTCAAGTAGTCTAACATCTGTTGAAAAGGAGTATCATCTGCAGTTATGTGAGGAAGTTTTTCCTCTGATGACAAATACATTATGGGGAGTTGAGTACTTATCTGAGGTATGGATGCAAATATACTATCTAAACTGATGATTCAGATATTGTTGAGAGTTTATTTCTCTCTATGGTGATCAGGTGGTTGTATCAACCTGAATGAGTCGCATAAGATGTAATCTTTTGTGATCTTGTCCTAAAAATACTATCAAGCGTAATAATCTCTCTAGTTGATAAATCAAGAACTGAATTATTAGGATATGTGAAGAAAGTTTGATGTCCTAAATGATGTTGTAACATCATTTTATAAAGGAAGGTTTGGGATTATGATTATGGAAGATTGAGGATCAACATGATTGTCAAAAGAAGAAGGTCCAATTTTGTGGATTAGAAGATGCAGATCCTAATCTTGTCCTTAGTAGTATGCTTTATAACTGGATAACTACTATGTTGAAGACTTCACTAGTACCAGCAAAGGAATATGAAGAAGGTGGTTTCCCTCTGTTGCAAGTATGTTTAAAACAAGTTATTTGAGGGCTTGTGTTTGTATGATGTCCAAGTATGTGTTCACAATATCTTGGCGATCCAAAGATGTATGGATATTTATGTAGTTATGTAAGGCCATGTATCAGACATGACCTTGTATAAGTCGGAAGACCTGGAGTTGGTATATCAGATTCAAGATGAGTTATTGATATGTTTCAGTGAGTGCGTGAAGACCCTTGGTTTCCAAGTGTTCATCCTCAACAAAAGCCTTGTTTGTCTATGATAGGGGGAGCTTAGGACTTATCTGGTTATTGTTGTAGTAGTTATGGAGCTTGCGTGTAATTCAAGCTTGTGAAGATTACAGGAAACATGTTGTGACCTGTGGCTACTAGGTGTAACTGTCTATTCCCCTGTTAGGTCTTTGTGGTTCTAGTCAGGAGAAGCTAGTATACTCTATCTTCTCTAAGTGTTAAGCTTAAGGTCAAGTCACTGACCTAACCTAGAATGTTTTTGCTGCCATGATTGGATGTCTTGTCGAAGATTCAACAAGTATCACATGTGTGAAGAAGAAAGTTGTCAGGCTTACCTAGTGAGAGAATATTTCTATTGAGATGAGTCCATGTGAGATCCTCTTGTGAGAATGGGGAGTTTGTTAAAGGGCATGGATGGAAATAATTCCCTTGGATGATGTTTCTAGAACCAAAGTAGATAAGCTTTATGGTAATGTTGTTGATGTCTCAAATGATGTTGGAACATCATTAGTGGCAGTTTTGTCTATGGTGTTGAATGAGGAGATTATGAATGAAGGAGAAGTATGCTCAAGTAATGTATAACTACTATCTTGGCTTGAAGACTTTACCAGTGTCAACAAATACTAATAATGTGCAGAAGGAGGATTTAATCAGCACATTGGTTAAGGGATACTCCTTTCTATTGGAAAGTTTGAATCTAAGTAAAGCTTTTGAGCACACTAAGAAATGGTTGGATGTTGGTTTTAAACTATGGTTGCATGACATCTTAGCCATCCAAATATGTACGAAGGTGCAATGGCATGAATCAGAGGTGTGTTGGTTATGTGACTAGTTCAGAGTACTTGGAGTTATTCACAGTGAACTAGTGGGTGTTTAGTGTTGTGTTTTCTCCATAATGAAGTTTTAATTGTCCATGACAGGAGGAGTCAGTGGACTAATTGGTATGTTTGGAGCTTGTAATTTTCAAGCATATAGAGTTATTATTCTACAATGAAGATGATGTTGGATAACATGCTGAGACATGTTGCTACAAGATATAGTTGTTTATGTCCTTATGAGTCTCTGAAGACTATAGCCAAATGTTTCTAGAGTATACCATCCTTCTCCAAGAGGATGTGTTGGTACTGTGAGTTGGAAGCCATTACTACAAACTAGAATGTAAAACATACAAGAACCTGTGCACCAACTGTATGTTCTAATGGGAGCTTCTTAAAGGATTTTTATGCCCAATGAGTTCTTTAAATGATTGAGAACCAGTTTGATTAGGTTCTGTATTATGAACTTGATGTATCACATGATGTCTTAACATCATGATTGTTGGTGGCTGTTTTGTTTAATGCTTGGGATTATTCATGTGAAGTTGGATGCTTAAGCATTATTGTGAGAAGCAGAATTATTGACTAAGTGAAGAGTCTAATCCTGTCTACAGTAGCATGCTTGATGAATGCATGAATATTTTGTTGAAGACTCCACTAGTATCAGCAACTACTAGTAGATATAAAGGCAGAAGGATGCTATCAGATACTTAAGGGGTATTTTTGTTGCAAATCACTCCAGAAAAAAGGTTGGTAATATGGAGAAACTAAGAGTTTTTGGAGTTTGTGAGTGACTGCACATCCAGTATACATGGAACCTTACCTATTCAAAAGGTCATGATACAAAGGTAGTTATGATAAGACAATGATCAAATGTATCCTTATGTTGTGAAGAAGTCAGAGTTTCTGGAAGTACTCTCAAGGAGTGAGAATACCTGACTCTGGTTTGACTCTACTAAGGGAGTCAAGGTTCAACATATGCAGGAAGTGCTGAAGTTTCTCATCTAGTGCACAAGTCCTCATCTTCAGCTGGAGCATTAGTTACTCATAAAAAAGGGATTCATGCGGATATCTGTAATTGTTGCTGCAATGATACAGGTATTATCAAGCCAGAATATTCTTCACTTTTGTAAAGGCTCTATGAGGAAATGATGTCGAAACAACATGTTATGACATTATGAAGTTAAGGATAAACTTAAATAAGACATGGTTGTTTCTGATTATGAGAAGCTTAGTGAAGATCAGAAGTTCACATATCTCTTAGAAATTTAATGGGAAATCTGGGAGAATTTATTTTTCTCTATAGGTTTCAAAAAGACTCCTTGAGGGTCTATATTATGAAGAGGTGTCACAAGTATAATATTTTAATATCTTAGTATATGTCACTAAGTCTAAGTGAAATAAGAACACTTAGAATCCAGTATGAACAGGTGGATAATCTTGTGAAGCATCCCTGATTGGTGGGAGAAGATGTGTTGATCACTGAAATAAGAAGACAATGTCTGACTAACTGTTAAGACATTATATAGGACATGTTCCTGCATGGTTAACATAGGATAGAGTGGCATATGTGTTCAAACACGTGGCAGTAAAAAAAGGGAGAAAAATTTGTCTGACTATGCATGTGTATGTACAACAAGTAACTATAGCATTCAAATCCATCATGGATGGTGCACATTGATACTTGAAGTTTTCTCCTCAAATATCGTTTCTTTTTTATCAAGATTAATGCTACAATCTAGGATCGTTATTTTCCAAGTAAAAATTCCAGTTATTTATAGAGATTTCTTCGTATCTCTGTAACCCCGTGAGCTTATTTAGTCCATAATTCTTATGGACTTTATTCGAGTTTGGATAAGCTGTGCCTGGATCTGGTATTATGAAGGTCTCCTTTGCCAAGTTTTGGTTAAAAAGGGGGAGATTAATGTGGCTGGTGTGGCTGGAGGGATGTTGTTGATTCCACAAGTGGTGGTTATTATTAATGTTCACAGATGTCAAGTGGGTTATTATTTGTGACATATGTTTGTGACTTGTGATCTGAGTTATGAACACAATTGTGACCTGTGTTCTAAGTTATCAGGGGCAGTGGTTGATTTGGTCTTAAGGAGTTATTGAGAGTTCTCTTATTCTACCATTGGTCTTCTATGTTTAGAAGATGTTCCTGCATTGAGGGGGAGTACAAGTTGTCTTCTGATATCTTCTTCCTCGTGTGCATCAACCAAACCTCAGGACCTTCCTTCCTTTTATCCTGAAACTGATATTTATTGGTGCTGATACAATTGAGTTCTTCAGAGTGCTGCAAAGAAGATGTCTAACAAGATGTTGAGATATCATTTTCAACTGAAGATTTATTGTTATATGCAGTAGCTTCTGAACTACTGTAATCTCCTAGATTGCAATTGTTTTTAGATTATTTGTTTTAGCCAAAATTTGTCAAAGGGGGAGATTGTTAGTTCTCTTGTCTTAGGATTGACTTAATTTTTGGTAAAACAAATAATAGCAGCAATAATGTAATGTAGAATAGGATGTATAAACTTTCTAAGAAGAACAGGTACAACAAGAAGTCCTATTACAATGTCAGAACATGTTGTGTTGACCTTTTTCAACAACTGGAACAACATGTTAATGAAGATGTCTTGACATCGTGCCTGTTGAGATGGATTAATGAGATTCAGTTTGTTCTTAACATTAGCAGTATATTCAGGAGAATATTATGCATCCTATGTGGCGCATATTTAAAGGTCTAGAAAATTCAATCAGAAATCAAGGAGAATGAATATTTTCTAAATAAGGAGATTATTTAGGAACGAAAAAATTGAAGACCTTTCTTGGGGAAGAAGTTTCCGCAGTTTGTTACAGCTGATTTGCTGTGATTGAAAGCCCAAAACCAGTTGGGTAACAAATTATAAATAGAAGGGTTTGTAACCTAGAAAATGCAGGGCTCAAGATGTAGAATTCTAAGGGTTTTGTCAAGTTAAACATCCCGGGTTGTGGGAAGGTTACCATGTTCATCTCGAAGCCTGTAGGTAAGAGATGCATTGTTTCTGGGCAAGGAAGCTTTAAAGCAACTCCAGGATGTGTTGGGAGAAAAGCTAACAAATAGTGGAGTTTGGCTTATAGACTTAGCTACATAGTCATGGGAGTATGTCTTCCAAACTGTTTATCTTTATGATCAGAATCTTGGTGAAGGGTCGTATATGCAGTGACTTACGTGTTGACTGCTTGACATCATTATGATGATTGGAAGTGTGTTGGGGATATTCCATATCTAGGGAGGACCTAGGTAGAAGGGTCATTGGGTAGTGATTAAGTGTGTAGATCATCAATGGGTGTGTTGGTTGTAGGGTATGCAAATTGATACTACAAATACTGGACTTCATTCCTGGCTTGGTAGCCCCAGAGTAGGTGTTGTTGTACACTAAACTGGGTAAACAATTCTGGTGTGTTCTTTATCTTTTTAGTATTATTTTATCTTTCATGTGTGTTTATGTCAGATCGGATGTCTCGACATCCTTGTAGGACATCTGAGTCTGCAGTGCTAGAATTTCAAAACCAAAATCTCTTAGGAACACCCCTTACAAAAGTGAACCAGGCGAGTAATATATGAATATTTCCTCCTTTTTTATGATTCTTTTGACAAAATGTAAAGTGCGAAATGTAAATAGGACAAACTCATATCGAGAATGAACCAAGACCAAAGCCTCTAAAGAACACTCCATACGGAAGGTGAACCAGGCGCATAATAACTGATATGTCTTTTTATAACTTTGCTAGAATTGTAAATGATAAATACAAAAGGAACACACTCATTCAAGCATGAACCGACCGAATCCACTTGAAACAAACTCATATCGAGAATGAATCCAAGACCTAACCGTCCAAATGGACCAAACTCATATCGAGAACGAACCAAAATTTACACGAAAGTAAACACACATGCGGAATCTCCTATTCAAAGATTGGACTTTAAACAATCACAATTAGCATACATAAAGCGGTGCCTGCTACAGGACTTTAAATAGATACTTAGATTGCACGCTCATTATTTCCTACTTTACATGATTTCTAGAAAGCGGTAAATTTAATATTACAGAAATTGATCCAAAAATATACCAAACAGATAGCAAATCCGTAATAGCAAGCTCAACGAGTGTAAGGAACTAAGACTGCACTACAAGCTAGCATCAACAATAAGCAATGTTAGAATAAAATGAAGAACTGGTGTAAGCTATAAGTGTATCCACAACCAAATAATGCTTAAGCAATTAGTATTTAAATCGACTTTCCAAAATATGAACATCTCACAAAAGTGGTTAGCAAATAACAACAAAAATCAAATGTAACATTGAACATTAGCAATATGCATTGAAAATGAGTTATGTATAAAGAAAAATGAATAAGCTACATGAACAAAAGTCAAGTACATGCCAAAGTACATGATACAAGTCAATAGCAGGAAACAACCATAAAATTCAGGAAATAAGCATAAAAAATTATCAACTCGGAATTGGACAAAATTACATGGTAGCCTACAAACATGGCAACAGACTCAAAAATAAACTCGGTTCTTCCAAATTCCGAATCTAAGCACGATTTCTGAAATGGTACAATAGGGAAAAACGTGTTGAAAAGTTATCCAAAACTGAAAATAAAGTGTACCAAAAGATCTGGAATCATAGAGAGTGTCGATTTTCATTAATCACAAGTGTAAAAAATCATCACGGTTAGAAAGTTAGAGCAATTTTGTTTTTATGTCAAGTGTTAGAACAAAATTAAGAATTGTGACATTTTCTATCAAACTCAACTTTTTATGAACCAAGAGTGATTTGTAATGTTACTTGGGCCTTATGGAAATTGTGACAACACTTAGAAATGCATATGTTAGTAAGAGATCTTAACGGTTATTCAGAACCTAGAGAGTGGCCGGAGGATAATCTTCAGACGGGCAGTATGCTGAGGAGAAAAGGGGGTTGTACCTACAAGGCACTCCAACTATCAATTAAGAGCGGGAACAAGGAGGTACAAGAGGAAATATCAGGTAGTGAGTAGTGAATATTGGATACTTGGCCCTCATAGGTGTGAGGGTTTATATAATTCCCCTGGCGCGTGGCCATTGGTTCCTGATTTCCCACCTAGATATGTGGGTCCGGAAAATCAGGTAACTGCCAGGACTTGGTCAGACCAGGAGGATGTGCCCGTAACTAGCCGTTGGTTCTAAGGAAGGGACAAGTTATGGGCATCACTCCGGCCGGTTCCTGGTGGCCTGTACGACGTTGGTGTCAGGCAGGCAGAGAGGATGCCCGTCGATCATCATGGGCCAGTGGAGGTTCAAAGAGAAAATGGTTTTCATTTCCCGACAGGGTATAGTAATACGGGCAATCCGGGTTATGATAGGGTGGGCTTGACCCATGGAGATCTCTGGGACTGGGCCCAATCAAGCTGTCGGGCCAGTCCAGAATAGTAGCCCTTAAGTCGTTGCTTCTGGGCACAAGAGTGATGACTTTTACATTCTCTCGAATAACGGGGCGTGTCTTACGGGAGAGTCTACCAGGGAGGTGTGGCATATTGGCCGTTAGGACTTTTGAATTTGGAAAGGTAGTGTGTCTTGGGAAGTGTGTTGGTAAAGCGGCGCAATGATGACCTAGGGCTAGGGTGTCATTTTGACGACCCTAGGGTTCCCTAGGCGCGTGTTTTGTACGCGTGGGCTATTTTAGCTATAAATACGAGAGGAACTGGGAGTTTAGTACTTTTCGCCTTCTCTTTCATCTGCTTGCATTAGCTCGACAGACCACCACTGGTGTTTTCTTAGTTCCTTCGCTTGTCATCCAGTTTCATCTCTTCTTCTTCTACTGGTAAGTTTCTGATCTTCCATTATTGTTCTCTTTTGTATTTTCGCTTCTTACTTTCTTAGATGCATGCCGTTAGGATTTAGGGTTCTTTTAGGGAGGATATTGTTAGAAACTCACGGTGGTGGATGTCATTTTCATGGTGTATGACCGTCAGAGCCGTTGTGGGCTCTCCTCGAGGATTTGGTGTTGTGTCGTACTTGGCTTATTTAGGGCTTAGGATTTTTTTTGCAATCCGCACCTGTTAGAGTTCTCCAGTGAGGGTCTAGGGCTTTTCCTGAAATTTATGCCCGTTAACATACCTCAGTGAGGGTTCTGCTTGGGGATACAATCCTCGCTTCCCATCGCCCTTTCAATTGTTTAGCGGTGGAAGGGTGGTTCTGGCATTGGTGTTAAGCTCATCATTTTCCTCTACTTTTAAGGTGCCATGGATGACGATGCTCAGGTCGTTATTTCAAGCGAGTCTACAGAATCCTCCGGGAGTTCTTTGAGAGAGACCAACAACTTTTTGAGCATCTTGGAAGTCTCTAAGGACGTGTCGGACCAGACAGATCAGTAGATGGGGGAGCCTGATGCGGGGGCGTCCCCTTTGGTTCATAGAAGCTTATTTCCTCCTTGAGATGATGAGAATCCTCCGGAATGGGTCTCCAAAAACCCCTGGGAGTGGCGGTCGTGTTTCTATGAGCACGGGGAGGAAGTCTTCACTGATGTGTATACTCGCGAGGAAGGGGCCCTGGGGGAGTGGTCATTGTATATCCATGGGAAGGACAGCAGAATATGCTCTAGGTATGATAGGAGACGGATCCCGATGTATGATTTCGTCTTTCGAGAGATGGGTCTCAGCCTTCCCTTCTCTGACTTCGAGGTATCCATTTTCTGGCATCTGCAAGTGGCTCCTTCTCAGTTGCATCCAAACAATATTGTGTTTGTGCGGGCGTTCCTGATAGTGTGCGACTATCTGAAGATAAGGGCCATGATACCATTGTTTTTCTATTGTTTTCACATCCAAAGGAGTAAGACCGATGGAAAGTGGGGATGGGTCTCCCTCAAATAAGGCAACGGGAAGTTGTTCAAGGCCTATCTAGAATTTTTATGTTATTTTAAGGAAAAATATATCTTGGTGCAACCCTCCTCGACGAAAGCAATGTTAAGCGTTTTTAGGAACGTGTCGTCTCTTAACGAGGATGGGACTCCTCCTAAGTCCTCATGTTTTCGAGTGAGAATTGAGATCCTACGTTTGGAGAGAGGGGGAGCTCGGGGATGAGGACTTGGAGAGCTTTGCCACTCTGACTTCATTTGTAGCTCAAATCTCTCTGGTCTAGTGAGTCGGTCAGGGAGGTAGGCCAGTGTTGGATAGGAACGGGAGCCCGTGTTCGAGCTGGGTCTCAGAAACATCAGGGAGCACCTCGGAAGCGAGGATCCCATTAGATATCTGGGTATATATTTTCTTTTCCAGTATGTGGTCGTCATTTGTTTGACTCCCCATTTTACTGACTCTTCTCTTTTTGGTTTGTTTTGTAGAAAACATGAATCTTGCCCAGGAACGTCTAGCCAAGACACTTGCTGCTCAGGTGAGAAAGGCTAAGAAGGATGCACAGACTGGCGTGGGGCCAGTTCCTGCTACTAGGTCGGGCAGATTGTCCTTGGCTCAGGCCACAGTTGCTCTGTCTCCCGTTGTTGTTTCCTCGAAGGCGAAGAGACCTCGACCTAAAGGGAGCGTTGACCTTACCGAGGAGACGGGAAAAGGAACTTATGATCTGCCTCCTTGCTGGATAGAGAAGTCTTTTTTCGAGGGTGCAACACTCCGTCTCCCTCGGGCTGAATCTCTCCTCCTCGAGGGAACGAGCCGTTCAGAGAAGAGGGCAACGCTGGCTTAAGAATTGGGTGGTTTGATGCGGATCTTGGAGATGGACATCGCATACACTGAGGGGAGTTCATCCCAGGAGATAGAAATGAAGAATCTTCGGGTCAAGCTGGAGGCGACCGAGGAGGCCTTGGTTGAGAAAGACAAAGCCCTAAAGCTGGCTGTGGCAGAATCGGGGAAGTTATCTAAGGAGTGTAGCGCTCTTATGCTTGAGAGGGAGAATCTTGAGGGGAAGGTAGCGGCCTTGACTGCCAAGATTGCGCCCGCTGAGGACGAGCCAGAGGATACTAAGGACTTTAAGACTCAGGCTGAATTAGTTGTGTGTGTCTAGCTGAGCGTGGATGATGCTCAGGCTGCTTCTGAGAGGAGCTTCGACAATGCAGTGAATCAGATGTGTATGTTGAATCCCGATGTTGAGCTCAACACTTCGGGCATGGGGGTTAACTACTACGTGGCTAACAGTCAGATTCTATTTCCTGAATACCTGAAGGATATTGTCGATCAACCGGCTGGGGGTCCCGCTCAATTATAGTCTATCATCGAAGGAGAAGTGGATGGGTGATTGTTTATTTGTTTCGGCATGCGTGCCATTTTTGTAATATTTGTTATTTTCCAAGGCTGTTGCTCGTTTATGTAATATTCACACAATTTCGGCCTAAGTGGTCGCTTTATTTATTTTTCGGTCATTGGTTGTTTTGCTTTAAATATTTAACTTATGTTATTTGCATGCTTGTTGACAAGTAAGCCCAATTAGGACTTTCATATTTTGCTAAGAGTTTGTATCGGGGATGTGCTCGTTTTGTATGTTCGTCGGTGCAGGGAAACCAATCAAAAGGACAGGGTGAATACCGGGCGAGGGACGGAAATCAGGTCTCGTTTCGAGGGACCCGGGTTCGGCAGCGTGAACATCCCGTCGCGAGTCGGGCATTCTACCATCATGGAACAAAGACTATGGAGCTCGGTCGAGTTACCCATGTCGGGCTGATGGCGCGCTTGTCAACTGAGCGGAGCCTCGCCCCTTCTGAATATTTTGGGTGCTATGCTTGTGCCTAGGCATGCACGCGTGGTCGGGCTTAGGTGAGTCTGTCTTTGTCAACCAACTTGCCGACTGCTCAGTACTTTCAATTGTAGTATCGTTTTAGCTTTTCAGTGTTCCATGATCGAACGAGCTGTTCCCCTTGTAAGTCCTCTAAGTAGTATGCTCCGGTCCCCATTTTCGCGTAGACGCGATAAGACCCTTCCCAGTTTGCTGCGAGTTTGCCTTCGTGAGATTCTTTGCGATTTCTTTTTAAGACAAGGTTGCCGACTGTGAACTCTCGATGTATGACCTTGGCGTCATAGAGTGTGGCTATTTTTTGTTTGAGCGAGGCTTCTCGTAGGGCCGCCCCCGTTCTGATTTCTTCCACCAGATCTAGTTCTTCCCTTAGGGTGATGTCATTCATCTCCTCGCTGAGAAGTGCCTCGGTTCTCCTGGAAGGTTCCTCGATTTCTACGGGGATAACTGCCTCCGTCTCGTATGCTAGTCGGAACGGAGACTCCTCGGTAGATGAGTGTGTGGTCGTTCGGTACACCTAGAGCATGTTGTGTAACTCTTCGACCCATCATTTCTTGGTTTCGTCCAACCTTCGCTTGAGGCCTATGAGTATTACCCTATTGGCGGCCTCGGCTTGGTTGTTTATTTAGGGGTGCTCGATGGAGGCGAAATGTTGGGTCGTGCCAAGTTTGGTGACGAATTCATGGAAGGTGTGGTTCATGAATTGGGTCCCGTTATTTGTGATTATCACTTGTGGGATGCCAAAACAAGCTAGGATATTTCTTTTGTAGAAGCGAAGGACGTTTTGGGGGGTTATCTTGGCCAAGGCTTCGGCTTCTATCCACTTGGTGAAGTAGTCGACCGCTACTATTAGATATTTGTTCTGATTGGTTCCGACCATGAACAGGCCGAAGAGGTCTAGTCCCCACTAGGCGAAGGGCCATGGAGAGGAGAGGGGTTTAAGCTCTCTAGGAGGAGATAAATGCATATCTCTGTGCCGTTTTCATTTATCGCATTTCTTCATGTGCTCTCTTGCATTGTGTTGCATGATGGGTCAGTAGTATCCTTCCCGCAAGGCTTTCCTTGCGAGGGATCTCTCGCCCAGATGCTGACTGTCGATGCCTTCGTGGATTTTGAGCAGTATGCGTTCTGCTCCGCTTTGATCGATACACTTGAGGAGTGGAATGGAAAATCCTCTTATGTAGAGTTTTCCCTCGACCAAGAAGTACGAGCAGGCCCTCCGCCTGACGATGGCTGCTTCTTTTGGATCGTCGGGGATTTTTCCCTTAGTAAGGTAATCATGTACGGGGGGTCATCTAGCAATCGCTGTCCCCGATGGCGAATACTCCTAGGGTGGAAGATGATTGTTGGGTTCTTGGCCGAGGTAGTATCTCCTGTATTACAGATTTATTTCCTCCCTTTCACATTGTGCTTTCCAATTTGGACAAGACGTATGCACGGGCATTGTGCTTGCGGGGAACGTGTTGCACGTCCACCAATTTGAACTTCCTTTTTGTCTCCTAGACTAGGGCCTATTATTCAGCGAGTTGGTCGTTTTTTACTTGATATTCATCTTAGAATTGAGAGGCAACTAACTGGGAGTCGGTGAAGATTTTTACTTCCTCGGCTCCCAGGTCTCCGGCCAGTCGCAAACCCGCGAGGAATGCCTCTTATTCGGCATAATTATTGGAGGTAGGAAACGATAGAGCGAGGGAGACTTCTACTAGGATCCCCTCTTTGTTTTCTAGTATGATTCCCTCACCGCTTTCGGTCGAACTGGAGGC
Organism: Vicia faba; assembly: GCA_948472305.1. Classification (NCBI taxonomy): domain Eukaryota; kingdom Viridiplantae; phylum Streptophyta; class Magnoliopsida; order Fabales; family Fabaceae; genus Vicia; species Vicia faba. The sequence goes on from OX451737.1 coordinate 937,104,203, forward strand.
GTCGTTGATGAAGATCGTCCAACGATGCCATCTGTTGGGGCTTGCGGGTGACGTCATTTCTGCTACGAAGTCGACCAAGGCCCGAGCCTTAAGGGCTTTCCTGCTATCATACTGGATATCAAATTCAGAGATTTCCAGGGACCATTTCAACATTCTGCTGACCATGTCTGGTGTTTCGAGCAATTATTTTATTGGTTTATCTGTTTGGACCATTATGGTGTAGGCCAGGAAGTAGTGTCTTAGTCTCCTCGCTGCGGTAACAAGGGCAAGAGCTACTTTTTTCTATTTTTTGGTACCTTGCTTCCGGGCCTTGCAGGGCCTTGCTCATGAAATAAATTGGCCTTTGTCCTTCAGGGGTTTTTCTTATCAGCGCCGCACTTATCGCTTCAGAGGCGACGACCAGATAAAGGTAGAGGACTTCGTCTTTCTCGGGCCCAAACAGAATCGGGTGGCTATGAGAGTGATCTCTTCAAATGAACGAGGGCCTGTTCGCACTCGGTTGTCCATTCGAAGGTGGCTTCCTTGCGTAGTAGCTTGAATAAGGGAAGCGCGTGCTGGGAGGATTTCGCCACGAATCGGGACAGCGAAGTGAGCATTCCGTTCAAGATCTAGATGGATTTTTTTGAGGTGGGCTTCAGAAATTTGGAGAATGTCCAACATTTGTCGGGGTTCGCCTTGATGCCTCGTTCTATTAGATAGAATCCGAGGAACTTTCCTGCCCGTACGCCGAAGGTGCATTTTTCCGGATTGAATCGCATCCGACACTTTCGAGCTTGCTCGAACACCTTTTTTATATGGGCGGCATGGTCGAGCTCTTAGGTAGACTTAAAGGTCATGTCGTCTATATAGACTTCGATCATGTCGCCTATCTCGTCGTGAAATACTTTGTTCATCATGCACTAGTAAGTAGCGCCCATATTTTTTAGGTCGAAGGGCATTACGTTGTAGTAATAGTTGCCCGACTCGGTCATGAAAGCAGTATATTTTTTGTCCATTTTTGCCATGGGGATCTGGTTGTAACCAGAATATGCATCCATGAATGATAGTAGTTTGAAACCGACCGAGTTGTCGACTAGTTTATCAATATTGGGGAGGGGATAGGCATCTTTCGGGAAAGCCCGATTTAGATCAGTATAGTCAATGCACATATGTCATTTTCCATTAGAGAGCCAGGTTGTGTACCGGGCTTCAGAAGTAAAGTGTGCCTCTAGGAGGTCTTTTACAACTAATTCAGCAGCCTTTGCTTTCTCAGTTGACTGCTTCCTTCTGCACTGCGCGACCGCCTTGATGGCAGGATCAATGGTCAAGTGATGGCATGCGACCTCAGGGTCTAAAATAGGCATCTCGGCTGCACTACAGGAAAACAGATCAGCATTTTCCCTTAGGCAAACCATGAGTTTCCTCTTCGCCAAGTCGGGGAGGTCCGCTCCGATCTTCACTCCCCTGGTCAGTTCTTCTCCAAGAGGAACTAGCTCGAAGTCACCATCTGGGATGGGTTGTGCGTGACTTGAGAGTTCATTATGACTAGCGGAGGAGGTTGATTCTTCGTCCTTGACCATCGGCTCCTTCCCTCTTCTCTTCTACTTGACCTGATCTTCCATGGAGAAGCAACTGTCGAGGTCAATGGTGTCAACCCTTGGCAGCGGCCTAGCTTCTTCAGAGCTAGAGGGAAGTGTGGCTCCATTGATCGTCTGAGGTTGGGCATTGATGGAGCTGAGGCCCTTGGTATAAGCTTCGAAGCACCTCTAAGCTGCTTGGATGTCCCCGTGAAGAGTAGCAACCAAGCCCTCGGTTGTATAGTATTACATCTTGAGATGAATGGTAGAGGGGACCACTGTTAGAACATAGTTTGATTCTACAACCCTTGGTTAGATTTTTGATGATAACAAATACAAATAATAAATAAATACAAAGAATATATATACAAAGAACAAATATGCACCTTAAAAATATGTTTTATTTATGCAGAAGTTCTGATCAAAATCCGCATCAGAAGATCATCCATAAGTGCTACACGCTGAAGCAATCAGAACATACGCTGAAGAAATCAGATTGTACGCTAAAGATTGATGACCAGAATCTGCGCTTAATCAAGTAAACTCTGACTCTGAACAAGAACATATCAACCAAGTCATCAATATTCTGAAGCGTCATCAGCAGTTAAGGAAAGAAGACTCTGAAGCGTTACTGTACATTCAAGACAGAATTAATGCCAACGGTTTTCTTCAGACAAGATCTTCTCCAAAAGGAAAGTGTGTTATTAACATTAAACTTGCTTTATGGACAACGTCTTTGCCTTTCCTATATACACAAGTCTGCTTGCAAAAAGAAGAATGTACATACGCACACAACAATTTGCTAAGAATTCCAAACCACGCATATTCCAGCTCAAGAAAATTCAATCCTTATTCTAAGCTTAATCTGTGTAATTTATCACAGTTGTGATAAACTGTTTTGTTAGAAAACAACAACACATTTTGTTCAATTATATTGTAAAATAAGTTCCTTGAGATTAACCGGATTGTGGTTGTACTCAGGAAGACTTTAAAAGTTGTTAAAGTAGTTGTTGTAATCTTTTGAGATTAGTGGATTAAGACCTCGTTGGAGAGAGGCGAAATCACCTTGACGGATGGACTGGAGTAGTTTGAGATCAAACGAACCAGGATAAAAATATTGTGTCATTAAGCTGTTTTAGATCCAAGTTTTCAATTCAACCCCCCCTTCTTTTGTTTTTCACATCTTCAATTGGGATCAGAGCGCTTGGTTCTGAGCTTAAACACTTAACCGTGTCAGTACAAGATCCAGCGTCAGAAAAACACTATGGCGGGACCAAGCCAGAACATCAGCAATGACAACAATGAAGACAGGGACAGATTCAGTGGCAAACCTCCAGTCTTTGATGGAGAGAACTTTGACTACTGGAAAGACAGAATTGAGAGTTTCTTTCTGGCCCATGATGCTGATCTGTGGGACATGGTGGCTGATGGATACACGCATCTAGTGGATGGACGTGGTCAGAAGATAGACATGAAAATGATGTCTGATCAGCAAAAGCGTGAATTCAGAAACCACCACATGGCCAAAACAATTCTCCTCAGCGACATCTCATATTCAGAATATGAGAAAATATCAAATAGAGAAACTGCCAAGAACATGTTCGATTCTCTGAGAATGACGCATGAAGGCAACATTCAACTCAAAGAAACCAAAGCCCTTGCTCTCATTCAGAAGTATGAGGCATTCAATATGGAAGATAGTGAATCAATAGAAATTATGTTTTCAAGATTTCAAATTCTTGTTACTGGTCTAAAAGTTCTTAACAAAGGGTATTCTACTGCTAATCACGTTAAGAAGATCATCAGAAGCTTGCCAAAACAATGGAGGCCAATGGTCACAACTCTTAAGCTAGCCAAAGATCTCAACAAAATCTCTTTGGAGGAACTTATCAGCTCCCTCAGAAGTCACGAGATAGAGCTAGAAGAAGATGAACCTCAAAAGCAAGGTAAGCCATTAGCTTTAAAATCTAACAGAAAATCTGACTCCAAAGTTTTGCAGGCTGTAGAAGAAATGTCTCTCCTCTCCAGAAGGGTGAACGAACTGTGGAAGCAGAGGCAAAGTAAGTTCAGGAATCCCAGAAAATCAGAATGAATCCTCATCCAGATACAGAAGGTCAGAATCCTCCTCTGGACACAGAAGATCTAAAGGCTCTTTAGGATACAGAAAGCCAAACAACAAAGACATCATCTGCTATGAATGTAAGGAGCCAGGGCACTACAAAAGTGACTGCCTAAAGCTTCAGAAGGAGAAGCCCAAAAAGAAGTTTATCAAGGAAAAGAAGAAAAGCCTCATGGCTACATGGGATGATTCTGACAAATCTGAAGCTGACTCAGAATCTGATGATGAAAGAGCAAACATAGCTCTCATGGAAAACGTATCAGAAGACAGTGAAGCTTCTGTTCAGACTCAGAATCAGATACTAAAGAGGTATTCCCTGACTTTACTATAAACTTTACTAAGGTTGAACTTGCTGAAAGCCTTAATGAAATTCTGGAAAGATATCAGCAGATCAGAGTCAAATTCAGAAACCTGAAAAGAATCTTGCTTCTGACTCTGATAAGACTGAGAGTCTCAGATTGGAGAATTCTAAGTTAAAAGAAAAAATTTCAAAATTAGAAAACCAGTTGCAAAACTCTCAGAAGGAAACAATCCCTGAAACTCCCAAGAATGCTGATGAGATCATCAAAGAGTATGATCACAGCTTTCAGAAGTTTCTAGCTAAAAACATAGACAAAAGCAAGATGGCTTCAATGATCTATAGAGTTAGTAGATATGGCAAAAAAGGGATAGGATATCAAGGTAAGGTACCTACACCAAAAAATTCCATGGACTTAGTTATAAAATGCACTCCACTTGATTCACACTTTATATATGGGCACACACATGACACAAAATACACGAGTAGTGATTATTCTGTCAAACCAAAATTCAATCAGAATTTTGGTAAAACTAACAAATCAGGACCCAAGAAAATGTTGGTACCTACGGATAAAATCACACATGTGGCAGATATCTTTAGCAGCAAAGCAAAGACACCAATCATGGTACCTGGACTCTGGCTGCTCACGACACATGACGGGAAGAAGGCATATGTTCCAAAGCCTAGAACTTAAGTCTGGAGGCCACGTGGGCTTTGGAGGCAATCAGAGAGGAAAGATCATTGGCTCTGGAATAGTAGGTAATGGAAATATTCCCTTTATAAGTAATGTTTTATTAGTTGATGGGTTAATGCATAACCTGTTATCCATAAGTCAATTAAGTGATAACGGTTATGATATAATCTTCAATCAAAATTCATGCAAAGCTGATAGCCAGAAAGATGGGACTATCCTATTTAATGGAAAGAGGAAAAACAACATTTATAAAATCAAACTTTTTGAACTAAAAAGTCAGAATGTAAAATGTCTACTATCTGTTAACAATGAGCAATGGATCTGACACAGAAGATTAGGGCATGTTAGTATGAGAAGAATAGCTCAGATTAACAAACTCAATCTGGTCAGAGGACTTCCTAACCTGAAGTTCAATTCAGATGCTCATTGTGAAGCATGTCAGAAAGGCAAGTTTGCAAAACCTGCTTTCAAATCCAAAAATGTTGTTTCCACCTCTAAGCCATTAGAAGTTCTGCACATTGACTTATTTAGACCAGTAAAGACTGCTTCAGTCAATGGCAAGAACTATGGGTTAGTAATCGTAGATGACTATAGCAGATGGACATGGGTAAAGTTCTTAAGACACAAGGACCAGTCACACTCTGTGTTTGTTACCTTCTGCAACCAAGTTTAGAATGAAAAGGATCTTAGAAACGTCAAAGTCAGAAGTAATCATGGTGTAGAATTTGAAAATAAAGATTTTGAATTACTCTTTAATGAAAAAGGCATTATGCATGATTTTGAAGATGTGAAAAACACAAGAAGGGGGGTTGAATTGTTAAAACTTGAAATCAAATGCAGACAACACGTTATTTTTATCCTGGTTCGTTTGATCTCAAACTACTCCAGTCCACCCGCCAAGGTGATTTCGCCTCTCTCCAACGAGGTCTTAATCCACTATATTCAACTAAATACAAAACTGCTTTAACAACTGCTAAAGCCTTCTTGAGTCTAAACCACAGACCGGTTTCTCAAGGAAATTCTTTATTACAGATAAATGAACAAATATGAGTGTTTGATGTTTTCTACAAAAACTATATATCACAACTGTGATAATACACAAATGAAGCTTATGTGAAACTAGATTGCTAGAACTATAGAGTAAGCAATTTGACAGCTTTATCAAACTGTATGAGTGAGGATGAAGATGATTGGCTTATGCGTGTAGGAGAATTATAGAGTATTGTAGATCATTAGCCATTTCCTTTCTCACTAAATTGTTTAAATACTTCTTGGAAAAGATACGTTGATTCCAATAATTCCATTTCAATGCTCATTACGTTCTTTCCATTTTGAGAAGATCTTTGTCTTGGAATAAAGCCGTTGGTAATTAATCTGCCTTGAATGCAGTACCGTTGACACTTCAGAATGTTCTGCTTGATTAAGATCAGAGTGTGTTGGCTTTAGCTTATTATGATTGCTTCTGAATGCTGATGACATGCTTATGATCTTGATCAGAGTCAGAGTATGTTGAGCACAAATTCTGTTCATCAGACTACATCATAGCACATGTTTGATCTTTTGATGTGACATATCTTCTGATGCTGATGTTGATATTCTGATATTCTGATGCTGATTCCATCAGAGTTTCCTGCAAATACACAGCATAATTTTAGGTAGCATCTATGTCAAATATAAGACTCATAATTCATTTAATCTTGTATTTGTTATCATCAAAACTCTAACTGAGGGTTGTAGAATCAAACTGTGTTCTAAAAATCTCCCCCTTTTTGATGATGACAAAAACCAGATTTTTTCAATTGAAATAAAATGATGAAAGTATCAGAGTTTAAGGATAAAGAGGAAACGATATCAGAGATAATCAGATAATGAGTAAAAGTATCAGAGCTAAGAGGATAAGGAATAAAAAGTATCAGAGTAATGATGAGAAAAACTCCCCCTGAGTTGATTATTTCCCTTTGATTCCTTGAGACCTTGAGCATTAGAACTTTACTGAACTTTCTTGGAGCATCAAAATTTTACTTTATCAGAGTTCATCAGATTCTTGTACCTGTAAGCTTTTCAGAACAACAATTATATAAGGATGTTAGAATGTTTGAGACTTTTGTCTCAGTAAACCGTTATTGAAAAATATCATTCTTTCTCCCCCTTTTTGTCAGCGATCAAAAAGCATATATAATCAGAGTTAAACAGATCAGAGTAAAAACACGTTTGTATTAAATCAGAAGCAATGATAGTTTAGAACAAGTAGAAATATTACAGACAAACATGTAAAGAAAACAAGGAAAACACAATAAAAATCTAAGAAGAAGGAGGAAGGCGTGTGAACAGAACTTCCAACATGCTCTTAATTTGTTCGTTGGTTTCATTCTGCTTGGCTACCATGCTTGCTATAGAATCAATCTTGATATCCTGCTTGTCCATCCGTTCATTCATCAGCATGTCTAGTCTCTTCAAATCTTCCAGAGTCTTCCTGTCAAGAGAGGAACCTTGAGGATCTTCAGATAGAGTCTGCTTATCAGAGATTTCTGTAGTTTCTTCTGCTTGACCCAAGTCTTCATCTTGAATTATCTGTTCTTCTGTAGGTTGAACTGTAGATGCTGGATACTTTTCAGACCAGGGCTCACTGTCCAGATGGAGAACTTCTTCCTTCAGCAGCTTGCTCAAAACTGGACCTTCCATTTCCTTCAGCAGATTGCTGAAGTTCTGTTGAGCCTGTCCATAGATCTGGTCTTGCAGATTGAAGGTTTCAGCGAATACCCATCTTCTGAATTGAGTCCAGAGATGATCTGATATAGTAGGATCAACCACTTCCAGACTTGCTTGTTTCAAAGAAGTGATCCATTTCTGCATATCTGATTCAAAGTTCAAAATGCTGGAACTAACATCTGGTTGTTTCGGTTTAGGGATGGCAGTTTTCTGGTTTATTGCAGCAAGGCGTTCAAGGATTGTTAGGTCAATGACTGTCTTGCTGTGGTTTTCTGTATTTTTATTAGGTGAGGGAGTGGGAGAGTCAGAAATAACGATTGGACTATGTGGAGTATTTGGTGGAGTTGTTTCTGGTGAAGAGGGAAGTTGAGCCATATTAACAGTTGTACCACAGGGCAATTGAATGGCCAATGGTTGTGGTTCAGGGGACTCATGTTTGAGCCTCGGAGTTTTGAGTCTTAGGTTGTGGAGTTTGTTCATGTTGAGGAGATGGTGGATTACTTTCTGGTTGAGGAGAGGAAGGTTTTGGGATTTCTGGTTCTGGTATTGGAGAGAGAGGAGTTTCTGGTATTGGTGAAAGTGGAATGTCAGGTTGTGGAGAAATGGGAATTTCTGATTGTGGATTTGGATTATCTGTTTGGGGAGTGGAAGTATGTTGGTCTATATCAGACAAAACTTGTGCAAGTTCTGGTTCTGGTATGGTTGCAGTGTTTGGATTTTGTGGTTTGGAGCGAGATCTTCTGAGGTTTAATGACTCAGAAGGGTCAAAGTCAGTGTCAAAATCTTCAAAGGTTTGTGGTGTTGGGATATTAGCTGTTGTTGGAATGGGAGTAGGAATAGATGTGGAAACATCACTTAAATTTAAAACAGATACAGAAACAGGATTACCTCTTTTCTTTGGAGTCTGTTGTGATGATCCTTCTAGAGCAGCTTTTCTCTTCTTAGTCTTCTACAGAGCAACCTCTGGTGCCTTCTGTTGAAGATCTTGAATGTTAAGAATGGGTGCTGTACCATCAGCTTTACAAGCGTCCAAGTATCTTAGAATGATCTGAGGCTTGGAGTCAATCTCTGAGAACATGGGGAAGTCGTCCAGAGGGACTCTTCTGCTGGAGATGTCAGCAAAAGGAGTGAAGTTGGGCTCCTTCTTAATGTTCTCTATCAGCTTCATCTTCTTTAGATTCTTGGCATTCATCTGCTTGCCAACAGAAGGTTCCAGGGTGCTGATCTCTTGTGCCTCTGTCAAGTGTTCAATCATCCTATTCTCAGTCAGAATATCTGATATCAATCTGCCCAAGGGTATCCAATCCCTTTTAGTGCGTTCATCTTCTCTTGTTTCCTTGATGCTTGTTCTCAGATGGTTGAACAGAAGATGAGCTAGATTAATCTTTACCCTCTGAGAAATAAAATAGATCAGAAACTACTGATATATGTTTATGTAATCAGGAGAGCTTGTAGGCTTCCTGTGGTTGAAACAGCCCAGAATAATCTTTGCCCAAATTTTGTGCTTATCTTTCAGATCCCTTATCTTGCTGGAGGGAAGCCCCAGCTTGAAAATTTCCCTTGCTACAATAGCAACATCTGAGCACCTTTCAGCCATGTCTATACAGCGAATACCACCACCACTGTATCCAATCAGTTTTCCAATCAGGTCTTCAGTAATCACTATCTTCTTCCCCATGATGTAAGAAGTGACTTGGTGATTTGAGGAAGAGGCGTGAATGCATAATTCCTTAACCAAGATAGGAAAAGTTGGACCCACCAACCTGTCAAAATAACTTTCCCATCCTTGAACTTGAATCTCTTTTGATAAATCAAAACCATTTTCCTTCAAACTGTTGAAATCCACTATAATCTCTGACAGAACTTCAAGATTCTTGACTGGAGTGAGAAGTGTTTTGAGAGGAACCTCATATTGCTCAGCTGATGCATCTTTCTGGGAACCTGAAGGGAGATTGCTTCTAGAAGCCATGTTTACATGAGGATTTTTTAAAAAAGCTTTAAGGGTTTTCTTGAGAAAGAAGAACACAAACACAAAAATCAGAAATATTGCTTGAAACGAAAGTTAGGGTAAAAGTTGTGAATGGTGTGAATGGTGTTTAAATAGGTTTTGAAACAGTTTTTTTTTTGAAAACATAAACGCTTAAGAGAGAGAAATAAATAATGATTAATAGAATTTAATGATGGCTGATTTTGGGGGATTTCAGAAAGATACTTAAACGGTTACCAGTGACATATGTCTCAATGCATCCAATCGGCTCTTTGCCTTTTCAGAAGCGTGAACGCGTGTTCAGCCTCAGGAAACAGCTGATGATTGGGTGACACTTGTTTGCTTTGAGTGAACATCACTTCTATCCTTGAACTGAAGAGCTCAGAGCTTCATGGATAGATCTGATACAATCTGCATTTCTAAAATTCTGAAAGAGGATTGGTCAGAAGTTCACAGAGTAATAAACATAATTTTGAAGGTTAATATATAAAATTAAAACAGTTTTATTCTGGACAGAGCTTCATGCTGAGATGATTCAGAATGAAGTTGAACCTATCTTCAGAAAGTGGTTTTGTGAAGATATCAGCCCATTGATGGTCTGTATCAATAAATTTTAAGTTTAAGATTCCTTTCTGAATATAGTCCCTAATAAAATGATGTTTTATTTCTATATGCTTAGCCCTAGAATGCAAAATTAGATGTCTACTTAAGCAAATAGCAGAGGTGTTATCACAGAGGATAGGAATGTTACTCTCATAAATCTGTAAGTCCTCAAGTTGACTTTTCATCCAGAGCATTTGTGTGCTGCATCCAGCTACTGCTATGTATTCAGCTTCTGCTGTTGATAGAGCAATGGTGGATTGTCTTTTGCTGGACCACGAGATCAGATTTTCTCCCAAAACTGGAAGCTTCCAGAAGTGCTTTTACGTTCACCTTTGTCTCCAGCAAAGTCAGCATCACAGTAACCTACTAAGTTGTAATCACTAGATTTTCTATAAAACAAACCCAGATTAGTAGTACCTTTCAGATACTTGAAAATTCTCTTAACAGCTGTTAAGTGAGATTCTCTAGGATCTGATTGGAATCTTGCACAAATGCATACACTGAATAAAATATCAGGCCTTGAGGTTGTCAGATAAAGAAGAGAACCAATCATACCTCTGTAGACCTTCTGTTCTACCTTTTTGCTTACCTCTTCTCTTTCCAGAATGCACGTGGGATGCATTAGAATCTTTGATGCCTTACATTCTGAGAGATCAAATTTCTTCAGAAGTTCTCTGACATATTTGCTCTGATGAATGTAAGTTCCTTTTAGGGTTTGATTGATCTGAATTCCCAAAAAGAATTCCAGTTCCCCCATTAGGCTCATCTCAAATTCTACCTGCATACACTTAGCAAATTTTCTTCCCAGAGAAGGTTTAGTAGATCCAAATATTATATCATCAACATAAATCTGGCAGACTAGAATGTCATTCTTAACTGTCTTACAGAATAAGGTTGTGTCCACTTTCCCTCTGGTGAATTCCTTTTCTAACAGGATGTTACTTAGTCTTTCATACCAAGCTCTGGGAGCTTGTTTCAGACCATACAATGACTTCTTTAGTTTGAAAACATATTCTGGGTTTTTTGAACTTTCAAAACCAGGAGGTTGGTGCACATATACCTCTTCATCTATATAGCCATTTAAGAATGCACTCTTGACATCCATCTGATACAGAGTGATGCCTTTATTAACAGCAAAAGAAATTAAAAGTCTGATAGATTCTAACCTGGCGACTGGAGCAAAGGTTTCTGTATAGTCTATCCCCCTTGCTGACTGTAACCTTGTGCTACCAATCGTGCCTTGTTTCTGATGACTTCACCTTGTTCATTCAGTTTGTTTCTGAATACCCATTTTGTTCCAATGACGTTGAATCCTTTTGGTTTAGGAACTAGATCCCATACGTCATTTCTTGTGAATTGATTCATCTCCTCTTGCATTGCTAGAATCCAGTCATTATCCAGAAGTGCTTCATCAATTGAAGATGGTTCAATCAGAGAGACAAGTCCCATGAGGGATTCTTCAGAGTTTCTGAAGCTGGCTCTTGTTCTGATTGGATCTTCCTTTCTTCCTAAGATTGTTTCTTCTGGATGATCCATGCTGCTTCTGGATGGTCTTTTCTGAGGTTGATCAACAGAAGATGCTGGATTGCTTGCAGTACCTCTTTCTGATGTTGAGGGAGTGTCTATGTTAAGAGCTTCTGATGACTTGTCTTCAGTACCTGTGAATTCAATTTCCATACCTGCAAATACTTCATTCTGCTTTGACTTTTGAGAGTCAAGCTTATCATCAAAACGAACATTGATTGATTCTTCCACAATCCATGTTTCTGTATTGTATACTCTGTACCCTCTTGAGCGTTCAGAGTATCCTAACATAATACATTTCTGTGCTTTAGAGTCAAACTTGTTCAAATAATTTTTAGTATTCAAAATAAAGCAACTACATCCAAATGGATGAAAATATGAAATGTTGGGCTTTCTGTTCTTCCACAATTCATATGGAGTCTTTTCCAGAATAGGTCTTATGGAGATTTTATTCTGAATGTAGCACGTTGTGTTTATTGCCTCTGCCCAGAAGATCTTAGCAACGTTAGTCTCGTTGATCATGGTTCTGTCCATTTCTTGCAATGTTCTGTTCTTTTGTTCTACAACTCCATTTTGCTGGGGAGTTCTAGGACAAGAGAAATCATGCAGAATGCCTTTGTCATTAAAAAATGATTCAAAATCTTTGTTTTCAAACTCTCCACCATGATCACTTCTGACTTTGACGATTCTAAGATCCTTTTCATTCTGAACATGGTTACAGAAGGTGACAAACACAGAGTGTGACTCGTCCTTGTGTCTTAAGAACTTTACCCATGTCCATCTGCTATAGTCATCTACGATTACTAACCCATACTTCTTGCCACTGACTGAAGCAGTTTTAACTGGTCCAAATAAGTCAATGTGCAGAAGTTCTAATGGTTTAGAGGTGGAAACAACGTTTTTAGATTTAAAAGCTGGTTTAGCAAACTTGCCTTTCTGACATGCTTCACACAGAGCATCTGAATTGAACTTCAGATTAGGAAGTCCTCTGACCAGATTGAGTTTGTTAATATGAGATATTCTTCTCATACTAACATGCCCCGATCTTTTGTGCCAGATCCATTGCTCGTTGTTAACAGACAGAAGACACTTTACATTCTGACTTTTCAGTTCAGAAAGTTTGATTTTATAAATGTTGTTTCTCCTCTTTCCATTAAACAGGATAGTCCCATCTTTCTGACTAACAGCTTTACATGAATTTTGATTAAATATTATATCATAACCGTTATCACTTAATTGACTTATGGATAGCAGGTTATGCATTAATCCATCTACTAATAAAACATTACTTATAGAGGGAAGATTTCCGTTACCTACTATTCCAGAGCCAATGATCTTTCCCCTCTGATTACCTCTAAAGCCTACATGGCCTCCAGGCTTAAGTTCCAGGCTTTGGAACATATGCCTTCTTCCCGTCATGTGTCGTGAGCAGCCAGAGTCCAGGTACCATGACTGGTGTTTCTGCTTTGCTGCTAAAGATATCTGCAACATGTATTATTTTATCCTTAGGTACCCATATTTTCTTGGGTCCTGATTTGTTAGTTTTACTAAAACTCTGATTGAATTTTGGTTTGACAGAATAGTTACTACTAGTATATTTGATGTCGTGTGTGTGCCCATATACAAAGTGTGATTTAAGAGGAGTTCGTTTAATAACTAAATCCATGGCATTCTTTGGTGTAGGTACCTTACCTTGGTATCCTATTCTCTTTCTGCCATTTCTGCTAACTCCATAGATCATTGAATCCATTTTGCTTCTATCTATGCTTTTAGCAAGAAAATTCTGAAAGCTGTGATCATACTCCTTGATGATCTCATCAGCACTACTGGGAGTTTCAAGAATTGTTTCCTTCTGAGAGTTTTGTAATATATTTTCTAATTTTGAAACTTTATTTTTCAACTCAGAATTTTCCAACTTGAGACTCTCAGTTTTATCAGAGTCAGAAGCAAGATCCCTTTTCAGGTTTCTGAATTTGACTCTGATCTGCTGATATCTTTCCAGAATCTCATTAAGGCTTTCAGCTAGTTCAGTCTTAGTAAAATTAATAGCAAAGTCAGGAAATACCTCTTTTGTGTCTGATTCAGAGTCTGATTCAGAGTCTGATTCAGAAGCTTCGCTATCTTCTGATATGTTTGCCATGAGAGCTATGTTTGCTCTCTCATCATCTGATTCTGAGTCAGCTTCAGATGTGTCAGAGTCATCCCATGTGGCCATGAGACTTTTCTTATTTTCCTTGCCAAACTTCCTTTTGGGATTTTCCTTCTGAAGCTTTGGGCAGTCACTCTTGTAGTGTCCTTGCTCGTTGCATTCATAGCAGATGATGTCCTTGTTGTTTGGCTTTCTGCTTCCTGAAGAGCCTTCAGATCTTCTGTGTCCAGAGGAGGATTCTGACCTTCTGTATCTGGAGGAGGATTCGTTCTGGTTCTTAGATCTTCTGGGATTCCTGAACTTCCTTTGCCTCTGCTTCCACAGTTGGTTCACCCTTCTGGAAAGGAGAGACAGTTCATCTTCTTCCGATGAGGACCCATCAGAGGTTTCTTCAACAGCCTGCAAAACCTTAGAGTCAGATTTTCTGTTACATTTTAGAGCTAACGGCTTACCTTGCTTTTGAGGTTCATTAGCTTCTAGCTCTATCTCGTGACTTCTGAGGGAGCTGACAAGTTCCTCCAGAGAGATTTTATTGAGATCCTTAGCTAGCTTCAGAATTGTGACCATTGGCCTCCACTGTTTTGGAAAGCTTCTGATGATCTTCTTAACATGATCAGTAGTAGAATATCCTTTGTCCAAAACTTTGAGACCAACAACCAGAATCTGAAATCTTGAGAACATTGTTTCAATAGATTCACTTTCTTCCATTTTGAATGCCTCATACTTCTGAATGAGTGCAAGAGCTTTAGTTTCTTTAACTTGAAGGTTGCCTTCGTGTGTCATTCTCAGCGAATCAAACATGTTCTTTGCAGTGTCTCTGTTTGATATCTTTTCATATTCAGAGTAAGAGATAGCACTGAGAAGAATAGTTCTGGATTTGTGATGGTTTTTGAAATCACGCTTTTGTTGATCAGACATTGCTTTCCTGTCAATCTTCCGACCACTTGCATTTACTGGGTGCGTGTATCCATTTGTCACCATATCCCACAGATCAGCATCATGGGCTAGAAAGAAGCTTTCAATTTTTTCTTTCCAGTAATCAAAGTTCTCTCCATCAAAGACTGGAGGTTTGCCACCGAATCTGTCTCTTTCTTCATTGTGGTCATTGCTGATGTTTTGATGTTGTTCTGCCATAGTGTTTTTCAATGCTGGATCTTGTACTGACACGGTTAAGTGTTATGAACTCAGAACCAGGCGCTCTGATGCCAATTGAAGATGTGAAAAACACAAGAAGGGGGGTTGAATTGTTAAAACTTGAAATCAAATGCAGACAACACGTTATTTTTATCCTGGTTCGTTTGATCTCAAACTACTCCAATCCACCCGTCAAGGTGATTTCGCCTCTCTCCAACGAGGTCTTAATCCACTATATTCAACTGAATACAAAACTGCTTTAACAACTGCTAAATCCTTCTTGAGTCTAAACCACAGACCGGTTTCTCAAGGAAATTCTTTCTTACAGATAAATGAACAATTATGAGTGTTTGATGTTTTCTACAAAAACTATATATCACAAATGTGATAATACACAAATGAAGCTTATGTGAAACTAGATTGCTAGAACTATAGATTAAGCAATTTGAGAGCTTTAGAAAACTGTATGAGTGAGGATGAAGATGATTGGCTTATGCGTGTAGGAGAATTATAGAGTATTGTAGATCATTAGCCATTTCCTTTCTCACTGAATTGTTTAAATACTTCTTGGAAAAGATACGTTGATGCCAATAATTCCATTTCAACGCTCATTACGTTCTTTCCATTTTGAGAAGATCTTTGTCTTGGAATAAAGCCGTTGGTAATTAATCTGCCTTGAATGCAGTACCGTTGACACTTCAGAATGTTCTGCTTGATTAAGATCATAGTGTGTTGGCTTTAGCTTATTCTGATTGCTTCTGAATGCTGATGACATGGTTATGATCTTGATCAGAGTCAGAGTATGTTGAGCGCAGATTTTGTTCATCAGACTACAGCATAGCACATGTTTGATCTTCTGATGTGACATATCTTCTGATGCTGATGTTGATATTCTGATATTCTGATGCTGATTCCGTCGGAGTTTCCTGCAAATACACAACATAATTTTAGGTAGCATCTATGTAAAATATAAGACTCATAATTCATTTAATCTTGTATTTGTTATCATCAAAACTCTAACTGAGGGTTATAGAATCAAACTGTGTTCTAACAGATTTCTCTTGTCCTAGAACTCCCCGGCAAAATGGAGTTGTAGAATGAAAGAACAGAACATTGCAAGAAATGGCCAGAACCATGATCAACGAGACTAACGTTGCTAAGATCTTCTGGGCAGAAGCTATAAACACAGCGTGTTACATTCAGAATAGAATCTCCATAAGACCTATTCTGGAAAAGACTCCATATGAATTGTGGAAGAACAGAAAGCCCAACATTTCTTATTTCCACCCATTTGGATGTACATGTTTTATTTTGAATACAAAAAATTATTTGAACAAGTTTGACTCTAAAGCACAAAAGTGTATTATGTTAGGATACTCTGAACGCTCAAGAGGGTACAGAGTACACAATACAAAAACACAGATTGTTGAAGAGTCAATCAGTGTTAGGTTTGATGATAAGCTTGACTCTCCAAAGTCAAAGCAGAATGAATTCCTTGCAGGTATGGAAGTTGAACTCATAGGTACTGAAGACAACTCATTAGAGGCTCTCAATAGAGACACTCCCTCAACATCAGAAAGAGTCACTACAAGCAATCCAGCAGCTTCTATTAATTAACTCCAGAAAAGACCATCCAGAAGCAGCATTGATCACCCAGAAGATACAATTTTGGGAAGGAAGGAAGATCCAATTAGAACAAGATATACTTTCAGAAACTCTGAAGAATCCCTCATGGGACTTGTTTCTCTAATTGAACCAACAATAACTGATTAAGCACTTCTGCACAATGACTGGATTCTGGCAATGCAAGAGGAGCTAAATCAATTCACCAGAAATGACGTATGGGATCTGGTTCCCAAATCAAAAGGATTCAACGTCATTGGTACAAAATGGGTGTTCAGAAACAGACTGAACGAGCAAGGTGAATTCATCAGAAACAAAAAACACGACTGGTAGCACAAGGTTATAGTCAGCAAGAGGGGATAGACTATACAGAAACCTTTGCTCCATTCGCCAGGTTAGAATCTATCAGATGTTTAATATCATTTGTTGTTAATGAAGGCATCACTATGTATCAGATGGATGTCAAAAGTGCATTCTTAATTGGCTATATAGAAGAAGAGGTATATGTGCACCAACCCCCTGGTTTTGAATGTTCCAAAAATCCAGAATATGTTTTCAAACTAACGAAGTCACTTTATGGTCTTAAAGAAGCTCACAGAGCTTGGTATGAAAGACTACGTAACTTCCTGTTAGAAAAGGAATTCACTAGAGGAAAAGTGGACACAACCTTGTTCTGTAAGACAGTTAAGAATGACATATTAGTGTGTCAAATTTATGTTGATGACATCATATTTGAATCCACTAAACCCTCTTTGGGAAGAGAGTTTGCTAAATGTATGCAGGCAGAGTTTGAGATGAGCCTAATGGGGGAACTAAAATTCTTTCTAGGCATTCAAATAAATCAAACTCCATAAGGAACTTACATTCATCAGAGCAAATATGCCAGAGAATTTCTGAAGAAATTTGATCTCTCAGAATGTAAAGCCCTCAAGGATACCAATGCATCCCACGTGCATTCTGGAAAAAGAATAGGTAAGTAAAAAGGTAGAACAGAAGGTCTACAGAGGTATGATTGGTTATATTCTATATCTGACGGCTTCAAGGCCTGACATTCTATTCAGTGTTTGCATTTGTGCTAGATTCCAATCAGATCCTAGAGAATCTTACTTAACAGCACTTAAGCGAATTTTCAAGTATCTGAAAGGTACTGCTAATCTGGGTTTGTTTTATAGAAAATCAAGTGATTACAGCTTAGTAGGATACTGTGATGCTGACTTTGCTGGAGACATAGTAGAATGTAAAAGCACTTCTGAAAGCTGCCAGTTTCTTGGAGAAAATCTGATCTCATGGTCCAGCAAAAGACAATCCACAATAGCTCTATCAACAGTTGAAGTTGAATACATAGCAGCAGCTGGATGTAGTACGCAAATACTCTGGATAAAAAGTCAACTTGAGGACTTCAATATATTTGAGAGTAACATCCATATCCTCTGTGACAATACTTCTGCTATTTGTCTCAGTAAAAATCCTATTTTGCATTCTAGGGCTAAGCATATAGAAATAAAACATCATTTTATTAGGGACTATATTCAGAAAGGGATTCTTAATTTAAAATTCATTGACACGGACCATCAATGGGCTGATGTCTTTAAAAAACCTCTTTCTAAATATAGGTTTAACTTCATTCTGAAACATCTCAGCATGAAGCTTTGCCCAGAATAAACTGTTTTATTTACATATCTTAACCTTCAGAATTTTGGTTATTTTCTGTGAACTGTTGATCAACCTGCCTTCATAATTTTAGAAGTACAAATTGTATCAGAATCTATCCATGAAGATCTGAGTGTTTCATTTCAAGGATAGATGTGTGATGTTCACGTAAGCAAACAATTGTCATCCATTCATCAACTACCTTCTGAGGCTGAACACGTGTTCACTTTTCTGAAAGGTCAAAAGCGCTGATTGGGTGCATTGAGACACATGTCATGGGTAACCGTTCCAATATCTTTCTGAATCCCCTAAAATCAGCTATCATTAATGCTTATAATCAATACTAATTATTTCTCTCTCTTACAGTTTATGTTTTCAAAAATCTATTTAAACGCAAATTTCACTCTTTACACTCTTTCACTTTTACTCTCTCGATACATTCTAATTGTTTTCTGTTCGTACTTTCAAAACCCTTTCATTTTTCTCAAAATTTCTTGTGTGAACATGGCTTCTTCAAGCGTCCCAAACACCAGTACTCAGAGAACTGAATCTATGGAACAGTATGAAGAACCATTCAGAACTCTACTCACGCCCATTGACAACCTGGAAGTTCTTTCAGAACTGATTATGGATTTTGAAAGTCTTCAAGAAAATGGATTCAATCTCTCTGAAGAGGTCAATGCTCAAGGATGGAACAAGTATTTTGACCGTCTTCTAGGTCCAACGTTTCCAATTCTTGTAAAAGAATTTTGGATTCATGCTTCATCCTCAAACCATCAAGTCACTTTGTATGTCATTGGGAAGAAGATAGTCATTACTGAAGACATAATTACAAGACTGATAGGCTACAATGGTGGAGGTGTAAGGTGTATAGACATGGCTGAAAGATGTTCTGATGTTGCTTCAATTGTAAGGGAAATTTTCACTCTGGGTCTTCCCTCCAGCAAGATAAGGGATCTGAAGGATCATCACAGAATCTGGGCTAAGATAATTCTGGGATGCATCAACCACAAGAAGCCAACCAACTCTCCTGACTACATAAACATTGATCAACAGTTTCTGATCTACTTTATCTCCAACAAGACTGTAAATCTTGCTCACTTGTTATTTAATCATCTGAAGACCAGTGTAAAGGAGACTAGAGAAGATGAGCTACCAAAAGGGACTGGATACCCCTTGGAAGACTCAAATTAGATATTCTGACAGAGAATAGGCTAATAGAGTATCTGACTGAAGCACAAGAAATCAGCTCACTAGAAGCAACTGCTGGGAAGCCTTTGAATGCAAAGAATCTGAAAAAGATGAAAATTATTGAGAACATCAAGAAGGAACCCAACGTTACTTCCTTTGCAACCATCACTTCTAGAAGAATTCCTCTGGATGATTTTCCTATGTTCTCTGAGATTGACTCCAAGCATGAGATAATCGTCAGATATTTGGATGCGTGTAAGGCAGATGGCACTGCACCAGGGTTAAATATCTAGGACTTGCAACAGGCGGCTCCAAAAGTTGTTTTGAAGAAGAACAAGAAAAGGAAGGCAGCAGTAGAAGGATCATCCCAGCGGACTCCAAAAGCTGCTAAAAAGAAAGGTAATCCTTCTTTTGTTACTGTTTTAGAATCAACATCTATATCAACATCTGAACCCTTACCTACCCAATCAGAAATTACAACCCCACAAACTTTTGATGATTTTTACATAGGGTTTGATCCCTCAGAAACTCTAAGTCTTAGAGAAACTCACTCCCTTCCTATCAATCCAAATTCTGAATCAACTCAACCAGAACTTGCAAAAGTTCTGTCAGACATTGACTCGTTTGACCAAGATATTTCAGCTCCCACACCAGAAAATCCAAATCCTCTAATCCCTAATAATCCAAATTCTGAAACCACAACAGAAGCTCCACAACCAGAAATTCCACTACCTCTCTCTCCACAACAAGATATTCCTCAATCACCATCTCTATAACCTGAACAATCACAACCAGAAGGTCAAACTTCTGAGAACCAACCAGCTGAGACCTGTGAACCAGAACCTCACAATGTTCAATCCAACCAATCTGAAGAACCTAATTAAGATTTTGATACAATCCCTATTCCAGGAATCACTGAACCTCTGGCCATCCGTTTTCCCCTCACCATCCTGGACATTCCACAAATTCCTTCTTCTCTAGAATCAACACCACCAAATTCCCCAACAAGTCCAATAATTATACCAGGCTCTCCCACTCCCTCACCAAAGAGCAATCTAAATGACAACGTAAGACTTGTCATTGATCCAACTATTTTTGAATTTTAGCTGCTATATCTAACAAAACCAAAACTGCCATTCCAAAACCAAAACCATCTGAACCCAGACCAGATGTTGGTACTAGTTTGTTGATGTTTGAAACAGAAATGCAGAAATGGATAACCTCCTTGAAACAAGCTAGTATTGAGATGACTAATCCCGCTGCCTCAGATTATCTATGGACAAGTTTCAGAAACTGGCTAAGTTCTAAAACATATAAGATGCAAGAACAAAGCTATGGACAGGTTCAACAGAATTTCAGTAATCTGCTAAAAGTTTTTGAAGACCAAGGTCTGAGCCAACTGCTCAAGGAAGAGATTCTCCCTCTGGATAATTCTCCCTTGTTAGAACATCGTCCCTCAGACAAAGTTCAACCAGAATCAGAAGGTCTCACTCTGACTGCTGCTTCAGATGAGATGATCTCAGTAGAGGAATTGGTTCAAAATGATCAAGTTGCAGAATGCTCTGAGAAGCATCCAGAAACTGAAGAATCTCCAGCTCCTTCCTATGAAAGGCAAACTCTGGAAGAATTGAAGAGAGCAAATGTTGTTATCCAGGAAAGGTTGGATAAGTAGGATGACACAAACAAAGAAATCAAGAGCATTATGAGAAAACAAGAGGAAACCAACACCCAGATCAAGGGCTTGCTGGAAGCTTTGTTCACACGCCTTGCTCCTCCCTCTTAGATTCTCTTTTGTTTTAAAATCTGTTTATCTGTTACGTTTTGGTTTACATTGCTTCTGTTATGAACTTCTTATCATTGCTTCTTATTTTTAATATAAATCCTTTTTAGCTCTGATTATATAGCCTTTTTGATAAGTGACAAAAAGGGGGAGAAAGAATAAGATATTTTCAATAACGGATTACTAAGATAGAAGTCTCAAACATTCTGAACTACTTAACTTCTTTCTTCTGAAAAGCTTGAACATGTACAAACCTCTGATGAAAGACGCAGTTAAACTCCGATGCTCAAAGACTCAAGGAATTTAAGGGAAGTAATCAACTCATGGGGAGTTATTCGTCCTAATTCTATACTTTGTATTCTCTATTTTTAATTGAAAAATCTGGTTTTTGTCATCATCAAAAAGGGGGAGATTGTTAGAACATAGTTTGATTCTACAACCCTTGGTTATAGTTTTGATGATAAAAAATACAAAGAATAAATAAATACAAAGAATATATATACAAAGAACAAATATGCACCTTAAAAATATGTTTTATTTATGAAGAAGTTCTGATTAAAATCAGCATCAGAAGATCAGCCATAAGTGTTACACGCTGAAGCAATCAGAACATACGCTGAAGCAATCAGATTGTACGCTAAAGATTGATGACCAGAATCTGCGCTTAATCAAGTAAACTCTGACTCTGAACAAGAACATATCAACCAAGTCATCAATATTCTGAAGCGTCATCAGCAATTAAGGAAAGAAGACTCTGAAGCGTTACTGTACATTCAAGACAAAATTAATGCCAACGGTTTTCTTCAGATAAGATCTTCTCCAAAAGGAAAGTGTGTTATTAACATTAAACTTGCTTTATGGACAACGTCTTTGCCTTGCCTATATAAACAAGTCTGCTTGCAAAAAGAAGCACGTACGTACGCACACAACAATTTGCTAAGAATTCCAAACCACGCATATTCAAGCTCAAGCAAATTCAATCCTTATTCTAAGCTTAATCTGTGTAATTTATCACAGTTGTGATAAACTATTTTGTTAGAAAACAACAACACATTTTGTTCAATTATATTGTAAAAGTAGTTCCTTGAGATTAACCGGATTGTGGTTGTAATTAAGAAGACTTTAACAGTTGTTAAAGTAGATGTTGTAATCTTTTGAGATTAGTGGATTAAGACCTCGTTGGAGAGAGGCGAAATCACCTTGACGGGTGGACTGGAGTAGTTTGAGATCAAACGAACCAGGATAAAAATACGGTGTTATTAAGCTGTTTTAGATCCAAGTTTTCAATTCAACCCCCCCTTCTTGTGTTTTTCACATCTTCAACCACGATGAGCTCGGCGAGAGTGGGCCTCCCGAAGATGCATTGGTAGAGAGATGGGCAGTCTACCACCAAGAATTGGGTCTTCATGGTTCTGGTGGTTATCCCCCTCCCAAAAGTGACGATCAACTCTACATATCCCCATGGCTTCATCTAGCCCCGTTGAAACCTTGAATATCAGAACCCACGTAGGGGGTTAGGTGGCTCTTGTTCAACTGTAAAGTGTTGAACAATTGGGCGTACATGATGTCCACCAAACTGCCCTGGTCGACCAAAATGCGACGCATATCAAAGTTAGCCATTCGAGCTCTCACGAGTAGTGGGATGCTCGAATTTGGAGCTCCTCTCAGTAACTCTTCTCTATGGAATGTGAGGGGTGATCCTCCTCGTAATTTTTCGAGCATGGCGTCCATCTCATAGTTGGCCTCGATGAGTTGGTCGAACCTTCTCTTCACCGATCCAACTGTGTGCCTGTTGAAACCTCCGCCGAAGATGACCATGGTTGCGGGGAAGGATTCCCATGGACTGTGGGTGGAGAAGTACAGGGGGACGTTCTCCATGTCTGGAAAGTATAAGTCTTTCGGCCGTTAGATGCTCAAGGCAACCAGAATGGTGTCGAGGTTGGGGAATTTCTTCCCTTCCTCGACATTCTTGGTCTCTAGTGCTTCGTCACAGGCGGCCTCCTTTTTCTTATACTTCTTGAGGTGCCCGTCTCTGATCAGTATTTTGATTACATCCTTGAGATGAATGAAATCCTTTGTGTTGTGGCCGTGACTCTTGTGGAACCTACAATACTTGCTCTTGTCAGTTCCTGGCTTTGACAGCGTTTGTCGGGGGAAGTGCAACCCAACTTGCTTGAATTCAGAATTAGCGCATTCAGAAAGAATACGCTCCCTTGAGGTTGTAGGGGGATATAATCAAGAAAACGACCAGTCGACCCCTTGCAGTCTTTAGGATCACGGGGCATGTCTTCCTGTTTCTTCTCCCTTCGATGGAATGTCGAGGGTTCATCTTTCTTTGAGGGTTTGGCACTCTTTGTGTGCCTGGATTCCCGAGCGTTGTTGGCCGCTTCCAACTCCTTGTATTGTATGTATGCTTGTGCCTTTAGGAGAAGGGAATCGAGCGTGGCTGGTATTTCTATGTCCACAACCTTGGCAAATTTGCTGCGGGGATGGAGCCCACGCTCGAGTAGGTATTTTTTTATATTATCTGTTGTCGGTACTTGGACCACTTCTTTATTAAAGCATTCAATATTTGCACATAGAGACTCGTCCATGCCTTGTATGATCACTTCGAGCGAAGCTTCTGATTTAGGGTGTCGGTGGGAGGCAATGAAATTCCTTGAAAATATCCTCCTGAGTTGTTTCCACGAGGTGATGGATTCGTTGGGCATGCTTTTGAATCATCATATTGCCCCTTTCCTGAGAGTGGTTGGGAAGAGTCTGCATTTGATGGCTCCCCTGACCCCTCTGTAGTCGAGGAAGGCATCGATGTTCTCGATGTTCTCGGTAGGGTCTGTTGTTTTGTCGTAGGTCCCTAGAGTGGGCGCCTTCTCCAGGCCAACAGGGAGCGGAGCTTCAGTGATTTCTCTCGATAGCGGGCCACGGGGCTCGTCATCCTCACTATCGACGGGAGAGTGAGAAGGAGAGTGATAGTTTCTCCCCCGTTGTTTGTCGCGGTCTCGTCGGGGGGAGGGGCTCCTTTGGTTCTGCTTCGCCTCAGGAGAGGGCAGTCGAGCTTGGTAGATTTGCCTATTGTCCTTCCTCTTCTTGAATGAATGGGAGCTTGATCTCTGGGAGGAGGTGTGCGATTGCATTTCTTGAAGAAAGAAACGTCGCGCCTATCCTTTATGGGTGGTGGACCACGCCTGGGTGGTGATCTACTGGGGGAGTTTTGTCTTTCGGCTCTCCGAGGAGGAGATCTTGAGCGTCTGTTCTCCCAGGCCCATATCCTTTGATTTTGTTGAAGGATGAGGGTGTTGGTATGATTTATAGCAGCAAGCACTGCTATCATGGCCGAGTCGGCATTGAGAGGGATAGTAACTGGTTGCATGATTTCTGGAAGTTCCTCAGTAGGATTCTTGGAATGTTCCTTGTCCAAGAGTTAGTTGTCACTGCGTTGGGAATCAGCGGAATCAGGGGATGTGGTTTTTCTGTCACTGAAGCCCAGGTTGTCCTCAAGGTGAGGGTATTCCTGGCTTCCATCAGTCTTGCGAGCGGGGGAAAGAATGGTTTTTTCGGGCATGTAAAGATCATCAAGGTCGGCCATGATGAGGGAGATGAATCTTGAAAGAAAAGTTGCTTTGATCTTAAGTTCTGAGGGAAGAAAGATGGGGATAACAGGTTCCTACAGACGGTGCAACTGATCTTGACGGTTGATCAAAACCTAGAGAGTGGCCGGAGGATCATCTTCAGTCGGGCTGTATGCAGAGGAGAAAAGGGGGTTGTACATGCAAGGCACTCCAACGATCAAGTAAGAGAGGGAACAAGGAGGTACAAGCAGAAATATCAGGTAGTGAGTAGTAAATATTCGATACCTGGCCCTCACAGGTGTGAGGGTTTATATAATTCCCCTAGCGCGTGGCCATTAGTTCCTGATTTCCCTCCTAGATATGTGGGTCCGGAAATCAGGTAACTACCAGGACTTGGTCAGACTGGGCGGATGTTCCCGTAACTAGCCGTTCGTTTTGAGGAGGGGATAAGTTATGGGCATCACTCCGGCCAGTTCCTGGTGACCAACACGACGTTGGTGTTGGGAAGGCAGAGAGGATGCTCGTCGATCATCATGGGCCAGTGGTGGTTCAGAAGGGAAAATGGTTTTCATTTCTTGACATGGGATAGTCGTGCGGGTGATCCGGGTTATGGTCGGGTGGGCCCGACCTGTGGAGATCTCTGTGATTGGGCCTAATCAAGTTATCAGACCAGTCCAAAACAGTAAGCAATGTAAGTATGAACACAAACTAATCAATCAACATGTTATGGAAACTTGAGAATTAGTAACCAATACATGAGAATAAAGTAAGGTGAAATTGAACATTGGCAACACAAAGCTCGACATCGATATTATACTATAATAAATAATATGAAGTGATTAAGTATCAAGAATCTAACTCAATTTTATCACAATTTGTAAATGAATTTCAATTCAAGTTTATGTCAAAAAAGTAGTGAATTGGGACCACTTTACAACTCGTAGAAAGTCAAAGTTTATGTATCAAAATGCATTCCAATGCATCAAACTCCACAAAGTTCTCAAACAATTGATTGAAACTAGTTGATATCAATGCATTAAATAAACTCTTAACATCAATTTTCAACTCATGAGATCGATTGAACAAAACATTTTTTTTATTAACTTGTAATTTCAAGAACACAACATAATCTCATGAATCAATTATCCAATGCCATTTTTCTTCAACATTTTGATATCAAGAATTCAATCAGTTCACAAAAATTAGGATTAAACTAACCTAAGTGTTAACCTATATACTAATTCCTAATTCAATACTTGAACTAAAGCTAATTATAATCTAATTCTCACTAATTAAGTCTCAATTAAATAATTAAAACTTCAATCAACAACAAAATCAAGAAAAAGCACTTATTCAAAAAAATCACTTATTCAGAAAAGTGCTTAAATCAAGAAAAACTCATCATATAATCGAAGAGGAGAATTAGACAAAGAGATCGCAATGATCGGAATGCAAATCAGAGGAACGAAATGGAGGGGAGAGGGATCGCGAACTCTGGCAGTGGCGGAGGGTGTTCTGCCGGCGGTTCGGCGGCATGGCGGCGGCTGGTCGATGCTCTGAGGTGAACCACTGATGAAGAATTGATGATTCTTGAAGAAGGTTGAAGAATGTTGTTGAAATTGTTGTTGTACTTGAGAGAAAATGAGAGAAAATTGAGTTTGATTCTTAAGAGAATTGAAAGAGAGAGTTTTTATGTTTGAGGATTCTGTAATTATGAGAGAAAATCTGAATTTTTGATTTATATGGAGTGGAAATGGGCCTTGGATGCGCAATTGGGTTGAGCTTTGTCTTGATAATGTAATCTCGACATGTCCACCAAGTGCCATGTCATCAACTACAAGGAATTTTGATTCGGTCACAATACGAAAAGCGAAGATAATAAAAATTTGTGACACGTTGCCGAAAGAACAGGCTCATTTGGAAAAATGATGATTTAGTTATGATTTTTTTGAAGTTTTGCCTCAGAGAAACTTATTTTGGACTCTAGTGTCAACTCTGACACATTCTTTTATAAAAAAATGGTATTGATTGGAGCAGAATCCGGTTTAGACTTTGGAAGAAAAGTTGTAGATATCTGAGTCAATGACCTTGTGTAAAAAGATAGGCCCGATATGATAAAAATTGACCGAGTTATGAGTTTTTGAAGTTTCAACCCAAATGAAATAATATTCAGCATTCAGGATTTCCGGCGTGTCACGTGCACTCTGGGCGGAAAATGAAGGCCTTTTGGATACCGTTCGAACTTGGAATCTTCTGAGAAAATGTAGCTAACTCAATTTTTGAAATTTTGGCACCAGACCCATTGCGATAAGGTAAAAATTGAGTGAGTTGTGAATTTTTGAATATCGGAAATCAATTTGACTGAATTCTGGTTCAGCTCAAATATCTCTTCAGAAACTCAAAACTCCTGCTACTTTCCTTATAGAATCAGCTCTCGGCCATAAAAGACGACATCAAGAGGACATTGAAACGGAATTTTGGGCACCAGAATCGCACTCATATGTTGCTTCATCCGGAAGTTATATATTTTTCAGTGTGACCGAGACGACGGTTCAGCCAGTTTTTTATCTATATTTTCCAATGTTTAACTTTGGCGGATTCACATATTCAGAGGACTTCCTTCAATAATTAGCCTTTGGCCCGAACACAATAGTTGAATAGGACATCGATACAGATTCAATAATGAAAGAACCACCTCAAGATGGTATACCAAATCGGAGTTATAAATTTCTGAACTTTAGAAATACTGTTGATCGGTAACCCGAAAACATAGTAACAAAATTATTTGACCGTTTTGAGTGTATAATTGGCTGCCGGCCCGAACAATAAAAGTGAAGATAATAAGAATACGGACCCATTGATAAAATTTCATCTCACAATGATACCCTAGCATGGATTTATAAAATTCTGAAATTTGCCGCGCCGAAACGGACTTTCAACTTGAACTATCCTCAATCAAACGAAACCCCTGGCTTCCCTCTACCACTCAAGACATGATAGAATACATGAGAATTATGGATGGTAAGAAATCATTTATTCATTGACTGGATTACATGTATAAAGCTTTGAACACCTCTGATAAGCATTCATTTCCTTATAGAAATGCCTTGATCCCACGATAATAGGGTTAATGATATACATATATGTATGTGATAATGAAACATAAGCCAACGTTAAGAGGGTAAATTTTAGGGTATAACAGCACATCATCGACATATAAGAAAATTATTTTTATATCTTATGCCTCAACCTGAACATAAAAACCATACTCAGACTTGCATTTGATGAATCCCAATTCGACTAAGTATGAGTCGATATTCTTGTTCCACGCCCTAGGTGCCTGCTTGAGATCATATAGCACTTTTTGCAATAATTTCCTTACTTCCACATAAATCACAAACCCCGGAGGTTGTGTGACACACACCTCTTCATCTAAAGGACCATTCAAAAATGTTGATTTCACATCTGAGTGAAATGTCGACTAGCCTTATTTGCATGCCACTAGTCGAATAGTCTCCAATCTTTCTACTGGTGCGTATACTTCAGAGTAGTCAAGTCCTACTCTCAGAAGAAATCCTAGAGCTACTAATCTTTCCTTATGTCTTGATATCGACCCATCATCATTGTGCTTCAACTTGAACACCCACTTCACTTTGATAGCATTTGTGTGTGCTGGAAATTCAACTAACTCCCATGTGTTGTTTCTTTCGATTTCCTGTAACTCTTCAACCATAGATGACTTCCAATATTTATCAACTAAAGACTAGCTATAGTTGATTGGTTTAGCACCTACAAGTAAATCAAAATTAACTAATTCTCCATCTGGTGTTACTTCATCATCACCAATCACTTCATAGTCTTGAAGTCTTGTTGGACGAACTCTAGTTCTTTGAGGTCTTTGGCTTGTACTAGCCACACCCTCTACGACTCCGTCTTTGTCGGAAATGTTAGTAACTATTTTAACTTTGATTTCGACTGGAATATCGACAATTGCTTTGTCTTCGAATTCATCAGTTTACTCATAGAAGCCATAGCTTATTAATGGCTTCTTAAGTGCATCACCATAAATCCAATCTCATTAAGAATTTTCATCAATCACAATATCTCAACTCGTCACGGTCTTCTAACTAATTAGATTGAGAAACTTGTATGCCCCAGTTTTATGATATCCTACTAGATTCATAGGTTCACTCTTGTCATCAAGTTTCCTTCTTTTGGCATCAGGAAAATGCCTATAGAAAATAGTTCCAAACACCTTCAGATGACTCACCGATGGTCGTTCGCCACTCCACATGTTCACAATATTAACAATTGTGGTGACAGCTTCACTCCATAATTATTTTGATAGATTCGTCTGCTTCAACATGCATCTTGCCATATCCAATATGGTTTTGTTTCTTCTTTCTGCAATTCCATTATTTTGAGGCATATAAGGAGAATTTATCTCATGATCGACACCATATTTTGCATAGAACTCCTCAAACATCTTGGATGTGTATTCGCCACCTCCATTTGTTCACATAACCTTGATCCTCTTCTCACTTTGGTTTTTGACAAGTATCTTGAACCTCTTAAAGATTTCAAATACTTTGACCTCTTACTTGATCACATAGATCCATATCTTTTGACTATATTCATTAATAAATGAGACAAAATACCTATTTCCACCAATGGTATTTTCCTCAAAAAAGCGACATACATCTGAATGTACAACTTCAAGTATGCATGAGAATCTCATTGGAATAGTTGAAACAAAAGAACTTATGAATTACTTCCCTAATAAGCAACCTTCACAGAGTTTGTCGGGCATCACAAGAATTGGTATACATATTACCATATCTTGAGTGATTAGTTGATTAAGCGACCTACCGTTTAGATGGACAAACCTCAAATGCCACAAACAATTATTTTTATGGTCGACAACTGTTTTCAGAAATTGTAACTCAGTCGAACAGATCATGGTCTTAAATATCCTATTCTTTGATAAAGGAGATCTCAAGACCAAATTATTATGAGTGTCGAACAGTTCCAAAGCTCAACTTTTCCTAACAACTGAGAAACATTTTTTGACTAGTTGTCCAACACTTAGCAGGTTGCGCTTCATTCCAGATACATAGAGTACATATTTGATCATAACTTTTGCTCCATTACTCCTTTGAATAACCATGTCGCCAGTACTTTCTGCTTGCAACGAGCTATTATCATCAAGTTTGACCTTACTCTTCTTATACTTGTCAAAATATACTAACCACACTTTCAACCAATCATGTCATTCGAGCAGCCTGAGTTAAGGAACCATATCTTGGAGTCGACATGGTCATCTAAAACTGTATCCATAACCATCAAATTATTAGAATCATCTGAATCTTGACGTGCATGGTTCTCTCCTTCATCCTACCCTTTTTTTTCTTCCTTGTTTTTCGTGTACCATAATTCTTAGCCAAGTGACCCCACTTTTCACAGTTATAGCATTACACACCTTTTTCTCTTCTTTGTATTTCTGATAGGAGTTTCCTTCTCCTCTTTTTGAGGATTTAGAAGCCCTATCATCGACCTTATGCTTGTGAGGGTTCTACCAAGACTCTTGCTGTGAGTGTTGTCTCCTTTGCCTTTGAATTTAATAGAACCACCATGCTTCTTCCATGCCTGAGCCTGCAGCGCTTATATCGAATCTTGAACCCTTTTCCTTTCGACAATCCTAATCTCATGCACCTCCAACGAACCAACCAAATCTTCAAGTTTTAGGATTTCCAGATTATTGGATTCTCAAATAGCTAAAATAATGTGATCAAGTTGAGAAGTTAACGTACGCATTACCTTATTAACTACCATCTTATCAGTTAGGGTTTCACCACAACCCTTCATGAGATGAACGAGATTCTTCACCTTTGACACATAGCCTGCAATCTTTTCATCTTCTCCCGTCTACAACAATTCATATTGTCATTGCAAAGTTCGTAACTTAACGACTTTGACTTTCTTACCCCTTCATAGTACTTGAAGAGAATATCACATGCCTCCTTCGTTGATTCAGCATCATAGATCTTGTCGAAATTCGTTGAATCTACCATCAGTTGAATGAAATATGAAACCTTGCAATATTTCTTCTTTGACTCCTTTTGTGTAGTTATGCACGTCATTTGCATCCTGAGCAAGCTAAGGAACATCATTTTTTACCACTTCTAGGGTTTCATGAAAATCCGAAAAGGACTTCATCTGCTTGCTCCATCGATTCCAATTTTTGCCGTTAAGAATTGGAAGAGAATTTGGAATGCCATTAGTGTCATTCATCTTTGTAACGATTGATTCACATTCCCTGGAAACACGACCACCAACGTGAAGTTCTTGAAAACACGATCAAGAAGACGAACCAAAAGCTCTAATTACCATTTGTTAGTGTGTGAGGAACTTTTAGTGAGGAAACAAAGAGAGAATAAAAAAATAAAGATTACTATTATTGAATTATGTAAATTGAATTACAATATATATATATATATATATATATATATATATATATATATATATATATATATATATATATATATATATATATTACATCCCAGAAATATTTACTATAACAAGAGTAAGATGTATAAATCGATTACATGGACAAAGGGTAATACGACAGACTACTAGCTCGTCTGAGGTTGAAAGCCGGGTAATCATTACACTAGAGTATTAACTCGTCTAGAGCCCGAAGCCGAGGAATGCCTATGATCGGGACTCAACAACCCGTAGCCTGCTAAGATCTTGGACCCATGCATAAGTTTAACGGTTGTCGTTTGATTAATATAAACGTTATGCTATCTTGAATGCATTCATTCATGGCTGACGACGACCATTATACTCGCTTGGCATGGTAAGAAAACCAAGAGTCGCCTCTTAAATAAGGCTCTTAAAGGAGCAATGTAAGGACTACATAAAAGGGCTCCCGCCAGAGGGATAAGCAAGACATCTACTCTTGAGTGCATACGAACACCTTCGTGTCACTTGAATCCCCCCCAAAATCATCATATATTGTGACTCACCTTATCCCTACAAGGAAGTTACCCATTTTAGTGTTTTGCACAAGAATATTTGGCGCCCACTGTGGGGCCTCGGTAAAATTTCCCCAGGTCTCACATCAAATTCACATTCATAATTTCTTCTAAGGAAGATCCTCAAGACATGGCCCAATTGCTAGCCATGGTGGATGCTAATACACTTCAAGAAAATGTGCAAGTTCTGTAAATGCAAAGTCAAGGAGATAGAGAACCAGAAGAGGAGATTCTTAAGCCCTAGCTTCTATCCCAAGCAATTTGGGACGACCAAGTCCCAGAGAACTTCAAAGCAATATCACTAACATCTTTTTATGGCAAGACCGACCCTCAGGAACACACTATATCCATTAATAATCAAATGGTGATAGTAGGGGACTCTGACTCGCTGAAGTGTAAACTCATGGCGGGGACCTTCAAAGACGTGGCTCTGAGGTGGTACATGAACCTTCCACAATTATGCGTGGTGAGCTACCAGGACCTGACCCGAAAGCTAATACAACACTTCTCGGTGAATGAATACCGGAAGATGTCAACGGATACCTTGTTAAATGTTAGACAAGGACAGCCATAATCCCTCCGAGAATATCTAGCCATATTTAATAAGGAAAACATCAAGGTTTATCATCCCAACCAAGAGTTATTCATCAGAGTATTCCACCACGGTCTCTGTTCCGGACAGTTCAATGAATCCATGGACCAGAAGTCGACCTCCAATATGAATGAGATAATCATCATAGTTGAGTGTTATATCAAGGGAGACGAAAGAAACCGGGAAAAGTGATTAGAGACACTACCGAAAAGATGAAAAACAAGGATGAAAGGCATGGAAGAAGAAAAGAGCTTCCCAGCACTAGACCACGAGATCGGTCTACTCTATGACCGTATCGGTGAACCTTCAACCTATATGATAACTTAATCCCATTGAATACCCGGAGAGGTGACATCCTAAAGGAAGTTGGTCATCTCAATCTATTTCTAGAGGTGCGACGCCCAAAATGACTAAACGACACAATGGGAAAAGAAACTGATGCTTGGTGAAAGTATTATCGGCTCTGGGGACATCACACTGACGACTGCCACCGTCTTAAAAAAGAGATTGAAGCATTGATACAAAGGGGGAATCTCCTATAAAATGTGAAAGAGACCAGTTCGAAACTTGAAAAAAGAAGTCCCCAAAGAGACGACTCAAACTAGGAGAAGCCTTCTCATAAAAAATGAAAGGATGAGGAGGAGGCACATGGAACAAAGGTAGCCCACTTAACACCATCGTTGGAGGCAAAGAGATCAGTTCGGCCAGAAAAAGATATGTAAGGGTCATCATACACGTCGCCCAAGAATCCACTGAAGGCCAGGTGTACGGCCCAAATTCCATCAGCTTTTCAAAATGATATGCAGTCAGAGTCTTGACCCACGAAAATGATCCAATGGTGATAAAAGTACATATCTGAGATTAGAGCGTGAAACGAGTATTAGTAGATCCTGGGAGCTCAGCTGATGTACTCTACTTAGCTGCCTTCAAGGGAATGGACTTAGACACAACTGAGTTGCTACCATTCAACGACAGCTTGGTTGGATTCTTAGAGGAACAAGTCTAGGTGTTGGGATACCTACCACTACTGACCATATTCGATAACACAATAAAAGCAAAAACTGTCAGGGTAAGATAGTTAATCGTTAACACTGATCCCCCTACAACATTATTGTAGGTAGACCATCTTTCAACGCCTTTTAAGCAGCACTTTTAACTTTATACCTCGCCATGAAGTACCCGCTGGGAGAAGGCCGGGTTGGTATAGTTGTTAACTGGGAATTTTGACTATATGAATATTAAGCTGAAATAATACATTCATGGAAGAAATTTAGTTCGGAAGGAAGCATGAAGGAGATCTTATGAAGATTTTGATAAATAAAGGCTAGTAAGAATTTCATTTCGCTAAAGTATTAGCGAAAGGTTCATTTGTGAACCGTTGGAACTTAATTTATTTGAAGTATTGTCATAATAGACAATTCGACTGTCACCTCTATATTGTTTGGTGCTTCAAAGAGAAAAGGGTTTTCAAATTTGAAATTTTAATCATATCCAAAGAGAAACGTATAGGCCTGAAGAGATTTGAAGAACATGTAGCAACTAACGTGACGTTGTTTCAGTAGTTGATCGTTAGGGTTGAATTAGTATAAAATATAACCTTAGCGTTACTTTTCTGTGTGTTCGCATCTTTGTACAAATTACTCTAAATTGCTCAAAGTACCAGTGTTCGAGAAACGAGTTGTGAGAATGTACGTATGATGCACCAATTTTATGTTTATTTCCATTCATTTTTAACTGAGGTTTTATACATTCCTTTAAAGTTTAAATCAAAAGTCTTTTACATACTAGTCTTTTCTTTAAAGTGTTACATTACTACCTTCGAAGTAACAATCTCTATTAAAGAGATTGATAAACAGAAAGATACGAAATTGAACTAAACACATGTCATTCGGATCAATCTGGTTGATCCTGCAAGTCACCAATCTTTTCTTTGATTTGGAAGACCAACAGTTGTTTAGCAAATTTCACGGTAAACAAATTGGCTTGCCTAGTGAGACTAGTGTATAGTTCTTGTTAGAATTTCTTTCATTTTTATCTATTATTTTGATAACTTGTTTGTTAACATTGTTACATGAGATTGAGGAGTGGAAAATTAGCCAATACTAACAAACTTATAACAAAAAGGAAGTACAATAGGATAATGGTTATCCCACCCAGTAACATTGCAGAACAAGTTCCCCCTTTGACAGGGGGAGGCACGATCATTTCCAGTACAACTGAAGCCATACCTTTGAACCAAGGAACAATGGTTATAACTTCGACAACAAATTAGATGGACATACCATTAAATACATAAAATATACCAACTATAACATCTGTAGCCAGTCAGGTTCAGCCCGTGACCCCAAGACCCACAAGAGTTAATGTGTTTGGAACTTATGTGCCAGGATTTTCGATACCAACAACAACTCCAATCTATGGCATGCCAACATATTTTATGGCAGGGTTGCATAATAATACATCCATATATACAATCCCATTAACATCCATGTTTTCACTGTTACAAGGATCAGGGTCTGCCATAAACAATACGGGTCGAAATACCCAACCACCAGGATACGTTGCCCAGTTGCCTCCCCTTACAACCAATTTGCATGCAGTATGGAGACAACAAATGGATGATAACAACCACAAAATGGTTGGAGTTCTTGCTCAAAAAATGAGTTCAATATTTAACCCATTAATCCAAAATGTTACCCAGACAAACTTACAAAATGCCCAGGCGAACCAGCAAATGGAGGTGCAGATGGGACGAATAGCACACTTCTTTAGGGATCCAAGAGAACCAGTTAGACAACCCCAGCATGAATGGATCAGGGAAAATCAAGAAATGGTGTTCCAGGAAGAACCAACAACTAACCAGGCCCAGCCAATCCTACAAAATGCTGTTGAAAATAACTAGGGGGTTTGGGTTGAACAACCCATAGTTCAATAGGCAATCCCTAGGGAGGAACCATGAAGGATTATGATGGAGAATCAAAATTAAGACGCTGATGAAGTAGTCAAAGGACTTTGGCAGGATGACATGGTGGGAAATTAAAACTTGGCTGCTATGGTCAAAAGAATTATGGCATGAAATGGTGTAAATACTAGCCTTCGTAGGTAGAATTACACTTCTCCTTTATCTGAATATATTTTGCAAACTGAATTACCTAGGGGTTGGAAAGTCCAAAAGTTCATAAAATTCTTTGGTGACACCAGCGAATCAACTGTCGAACATATAGCCAGGTACTTTCGAGAATAATGAAAACTTAAGGATAAAATATTTTCCTAATTCACTAACCAAAAATGCTTTCACATAGTTCACTACCCTTGCAGCGAATTCTGTCCAAGATTGGACTCGTTTAGAAAGATTATTTCATGAACAATTTTATGTAGGTCAATTAAAGATAAGCCTAAGTTAATTTGCCAATATCAAGCACAAGTTTAGGGAACCAATTGATGATTACCTCAACAAATTCTACCTGTTAAAGGAGAGATGCTTTACCCAAGTGCCTGAACACGAGTTAGTTGTGATGGCTACAAGAGGATTAGATTGATCCATTAGAAAGAAATTATATCCTCACTACTTAAGAGATGTGGCATAATTGGCAGATAGGTTTCGACAAGTGGAGCGCTTAAAGGTCGAAAAATCTAGAGCGAACAAAAGCCATATAAAAAAAAAGAGTTGCATATGTTGAAACCGGTGTATATGAACCAGAAGCGTGCAGCGATTTTTTTCAGACTTTGAAGAATGTGAAGTGGACCTGGCTGAATTAAAGCAAGGCCCGCCATATCCTTGCAAAGTTCTAACCCCTTCAAACGGGAAGAATCATGCTGAACCATAAAATAACCATAAGTTCCCTAAGAAAACATACACTTTCGAAATAACTAAATGTGACGAAATATTTGATTGGTTGATAAAGGATGTCCAGATGATAGTGCCACCTGGTGCTGAAATTCCCCCATTAGACCAGTGGAAAAAAGAGGTTTTTGTAAATATCATAACTTTTTGGGACATAAAACTTCATAATGTTTTCTTTTCAGGGATCTGATTCAGAATGCTATCAAGGAAGGGAGATTTAAGTTTGGGGAAAAGAACAAAAGCCAAATGAAGGTTGATGTTGATCGTCTCCATGTAGCATAAACCAATTATGTTGAACCTGTGGATATCCATATGGTGGAAGTTATTGGTTTCAAAATTAATAAACACCGTGAAGACAAGATCATTGAAGATTTTGTTGCAAACATCGAAAAAAGGAGGCTACAGAAGGCCTTGACAATACCTTGAACAAGATTACTGAGGATTTTGTTGCAGGTATCGAAGTGCAAAAGACTACTAAAGGTCTGATTAACTAAGATATCAAAGGCAAGATTGCTGATGATATTTACACAAATCATAGAATGACAAAGTCCA
The DNA here is from genome assembly GCA_948472305.1 of Vicia faba. NCBI lineage: Eukaryota > Viridiplantae > Streptophyta > Magnoliopsida > Fabales > Fabaceae > Vicia > Vicia faba. The sequence continues at coordinate 937,140,817 of OX451737.1, forward strand.
CTCAAGGCCTTAGATTTAAGTTTGAAAAGGTCAAGATTACTGAAGGTTCTAGCCTTGACGTTAAGATTGTGGACCTGAACCAGCCTACTCCTAAGATGGAAGAAGTAGAAAGGCGCCTCAAAATGGAAGATGATCAGATGAGGAATGGTTACCCGAAGGCTGGAGAAAGTATGTTATATTACCTGGTTCGCTGCCACAAAAATAATTCTAAGGGGCTAATGTGTCCCAGATGCAGCGTAATCCATGATTGAAAGGTAGCGGAAACTTATGAAAAAAATTTGATATGCTCGAACTAGGGGCAATTGGAGGAAAGATAACCAAATAGAGGTTATCTACCAAAAGGCTGGAGAAAGTTTGCGGGGTTTCCTTGTCCACTGCCACAAAACAAAGTCAGAGTGCATGATGTGCCCAAGGTGCAGTGCGGTTTATGATCGAAAGGCATGAGAAACCTTTGAGAGAATCCAATATGCTCGTTGTTGGGATAGCCAGAAGGGTCCTAGGAGCGATTTTCACATTCAAAAAAATGAGAATTCTCAGGAGGCCTGATAGCCCTTATCCCAAGGGGAATCAAAGAGTTGCCTTCAAACCACCTACAAACATCCCAACTGACAGATGGATAAAGCCAAACGAAGATAAGGGAGCAAGAAAAGAAAATGGAGGAGTTTCTAAGCAGGATAAAGGTCATCCATAGCGTATTGAAAGCAATTCCAAGTGTCGAAGCAACAAGCATACAAGTCAAAAAATTACAAAGGGAAAAATCCCATGTCCATGTCCCAATGGCGAAGACACCAAAGGATAAAGAAGGTGCAATGAGAATTGGAAGAAAAAGAAGTGGGAGAGTCTAGTAGTAACCATTTTCTCTCAACCATCATGGTCGAAGAGAAGCAACTTGTGGGGAGAAAAGCGTTTTCCCCAAAGAAAGAAGAATCTGGCAAAAAGGATCAAAAAGACCCAGTGAATAATAATGACATGCTGACTGATGACTTTGAATCAAACAGAGAGTTTTCCCTCAACATCAACTACAATATGGCCTCAGTGCTTCCCCATGAGTATAATCAAATAACTCAGGTCGAAGAATCATAAGAAGATGACGGGATTGAGATGGAAAAACACAAGCCAGTGTGTTATTATATCCTGAATAATGGAGTTGCTGAAGAAAAAAATGCATTCTTCGAGCGGCCTGATCAGGGAATGAATAATCACCTCAAACCTTTGTTCATAAGGGGAAAGGTGGAAAGTGTGGGAATCAATAAAATCTTGGGAGATGGTGGAGCTGCGGTGAATGTAATGCCGCAATTCATGTTGAAGAGAATCAACATGTTTGACACTAATATCAAGCCCCACAACGTGGTACTTTCAAACCATGAAGGTAAGATAAGCCACACTTTAGGGGTGGTGCAAGTGGATCTCACTATGGGTTCGATTACAAGACCCATTATGTTCATGGTCATTGCAGCGAAGACAAACTGCAATTTGTTTCTAGGACGTGAATGGATCCATGGTATAGGGGCAGTACCTTCTTCAATGCATCAATAAATATTAATATGGAGAGAAGATGGGATTGTCGAGAACATCGAAGCAGGTCAAAGTTATTACATGGTAGAAGTTAACCATGTAGATAGAAGTAACTTCGATAGGAATTTGGCCAACATTGGGCCATGCAATCCTGCTGGTGACGCATATTCACCTAACAAGAACACACTTTACTTCCTTACTCTACACCCAACTCATGGATTCCAATGGGATAGAGAAATTATGGGAGAAGAAGATAAGGTAGAAGGAGTTCCAGGAATACGACCAACTGGTTAGGCTGACGAAGTCATTGACAATGTCTGAGTCCCATTTCTTTGAAAGATTTCGGGTTATTTAGCCGAAAATAAATTAAAGACGGTCTTAAAGGCCAAAGTAAAGCACATGGCTGTCGAAGCCAAAGATAAAGCGATACATGTGAAGAGACCTGGGGTTGATTTCAAACCAAAACCCCCTGATAAAGAGATACCCTTCGAAGAAAAATACCAGAGGCTAGATGTAATATATGATGAAGAGCCTCTGGGATTCTAGAAGGATCCAACAACGTCAAGTGCAAAGATGATGGTGCAAGACCCTGTCGAAGAAGTCGATCTAGGTGAAGGGTCGATCAAAAGATCCACCTACATGAGTGTAAAACTCAATCCAAAAATTAAAGCCAAAGTGATCCAATTACTAAAAGAGTACAAGGATTGTTTCACTTGGGATTACGACGAGATGCCTGGTTTAAGTGGAGAACTGGAAAAACTGAAGCTGCTTATCAGGGATGGCAAGAAGCCCATCAAAAAGACTCAAAGGAGGTTTTCACCAGAGATTCTCTCGAAGATAAAAGAAGAGATCGAAAGACTCCTTCGATGAAAATTTATTCGGACCACAAGGTATGTCGAATGGATTGCAAATATAGTTCTAGTTATTAAGAAAAATGGGTCTCTTAGGGTTTGCATAGATTTTAGAGATTTGAATTCTGCAACCCCAAAAGATGAATATCCAATGTCAGTGGCAGAAATGCTAATTGATTCAGTTGCGGACTTCGAGTATCTTAGTATGCTTGATGGATACTCTGGATATAATCAAATTTTCATTGCTGAAGAAGACGTGCCCGAGATATCTTTTCGATGCCCTAGGGCATTAGGCACCTATAAAATGGGTATTCATGCATTTTGGTTTAAACAATGCTGAGGTGACTTATCAGAGATCAATGAAATATATATTTCATTAGTTTATTGAGACTTTCATGCAGGTTTATATTGATGACATTGTAGTAAAATTTGTATCTGATGAAAGTCATATGGATCACCTTTTCCAGTCATTCGAAAGAATGAGGAAGCATGGCTTGAAGATGAATCCTCTTAAGTGTGCCTTTTTTATGAAAGTTATTGACTTTTTGGGCTTTATGGTCCATAAGAATGGAATAGAGATCAATTAAAACAAGATGAAGGCTATCATGGAAGCGAAAGCGCCATCAATGAAAAGAGATTTACAATCACTACTGAGAAAAATAAACTTCTTAAGAAGGTTTATTTCGAACCTAAGTGGACGCACTCAAACCTTCTCTCCCCTTCTGCGTCTAAAACAAGGTGGGTTTGACTGGAAGTGAGAGCATCAAGAGTCGTTCGATAAGATTAAACAATACCTTGTCCACCCTCATATCTTGTCACCTCCTTGTAGAAATAAGTGTATGTGATTGTATATATCTACATCACATGTAATTATAGGAAGTATGCTTGCACAAGAGGATGAGAATGGAATCAAAGTATCCATTTATCACCTCAGTCGAGTATTAAATGATGTATAAACTAAATATAGTACTATAGAAAATTTATGTATTTGTTTGTAGTTTTTGTGCACTAAGTTGAAATACTATATAAATCTAGTTGATGTCTATGTTTCTTTGCATTTTAATGTTATTAAACATATGCTTTCTAAACCAATCATGCACAGTCGAATTGGAAAATAGGCACTTGCTTTAACTGAGTATTCCTTGACTTTCATGCCTTTAAAAGCTATGAAAGGGAAAGTAGTGTCTGACTTTATAGTCGACCATGCAATGGTCGAATTTTCTCAATATTTTGTGGAATTAGAACCTTAGAAATTATTTTTCGATGGTTCTGCTCATAAAGATGGAACTGGAGTTGGAATACTGATTATTTCTCTTGATAAAATTCCAACCAAGTTCAAGTACAAAATCGAAGGTCCTCCTTGTTCGAATAAAGAAGATGAATATGAAGATTTTATAACAGGACTTAAGGCTTTTTTGGAATTGGGGGAAACTAGATTCGAAATATAAGGTGATTCCGTACTGGTGATCTAACAGATAACCAAGGAGTACAAATGCATAAAAGAAAATCTGATAATGTACTTCGTGGGAGAAAATAGATTGCTTCGAAGATTTGAATATGCTAATATCAAGCATATTCCTAGACTGAAGAACCAAGAAGCAAATGATATAGCCCAAATTGCTTCAGGATACAAAGTGACAAAGGAGAAGCTGGAAGAATTAGTCGAAGTTAATGGAAAGGTACTAGCCACTAAATTATCTCCAATAGATTTAAAAATCACAAGTTTAGGATATGCAAATGAAACGCATTTCAAAGTATTGGCCATAGATAGCATAGTAGATACAGATTGAAGAAGCCCAATAATAGATTATTTAAAGAATCCAACAGTAAATGAAGAAAGGAAGATTAAGTATCGCGCGTTGAGATACATTTTAATAGGAAACAAATTGTTCAAGAAAACACCAAAAGGAGTCTTACTCAAATGTTTATGAGAAAGTGAAGCATACTTAGCATTGTTAAATGTACATGATGTGGCATGTGGAGCACATCAAGCATGTCACAAGATGAAGTGGCTCTTGTTTTGATATTGCATGTATTAGCCCACCATGCTGAAAGATTGAATAGAATTCTCAAAGGGATGCCAAGAGTGTAAAGTTCATGGAGGTATTCAACATGCTCCTATAAGTGAATTGCATTTGATTATTAAACCATGGACCTTTAGAGGTTGGGCATTGGATTTGGTTAGAGAGATTCGACCAACTTCATCCAAAGGACAGAAATACATCTTGGTAGGGATTGATTATTTTACAAAATGGATTAAAGCAATACCTTTGGTAAATGTGGATCAAGAGATTGTTATCGAATTCATTCAAAGGTACATAATCTACAGATTTGGAATCCCAGAAACAATTACAACTGATCAAGGATCAGTCTTCACTGGTCGAAAGATGCAGGATTTCGCTAAAGAAATGGGATTCAAATTATTGACTTCTACGCCTTATTATGCCCGGGCGAATGGACAGGTCGAAGTCGCAAACAAGGTAATAATTGATTTGATAAAAAAGACATGTAGAGAGAAATCCAAAAAATTGGCATAAGACCTTGGATCAGGCTTTGTGGGCTTGTCGAACATCCCCAAAAGAAGTGACGAACACAACTCCATTTCGTTTGACTTTTGGGCACGATACAGTTCTGCCAGTGAAAATATATTTACAGTTAGTAAGAAACTAGATGCAGAATGAAATTCCCTCTGACTATTACTGGGAAATGATGATGAACGAATTGGATGATTTGGACGAAGAGAGGCTACATGCTTTAGAGGTCCTAAGAAGACAAAAATAAAGAATAGCTAGAGCATACAATAAAAGAGTCAAAGGTAAAGTCTTTTTGAATGATGATTTGATGTGGAAGGTAATAATACCAATGGATCGAAAGAATAAGTTGTTAGGAAAATTGTCTCCACATTGGGAAGGACATTTTTGAATTATTCAAACATTCACAAATAACTCCTACGAAATAGAATAGTTGGTAGAGGATCGAATAATCTTGAATATAAATGGCAAGTACTTAAAAAATTATAAACCTATCCTTAAAGAACTAAAGATTATGAAAGAATACTAAAAGTAACGAATTAAAAGCCAACACGGTATCATCATAAAGTGCCAAAATGGATTTTTCTTGAAATTACATAATTCAAAATTACCCAGAAAAGAAAAATTGGAGTACACCAAAGATCAGTATATTCAAAAAGGAAATTTGGCTTTCATCTTGTCATACTTGATCTTTGCCAGCTTCAGCCTACAGTCAATAGAAGATTTAGTAGCATGAAGAGTCGCTATTTCATCCTCTAGTTTTATGGTGTGTTTCCATCTGAGAGATCTTCTCTTGCAATTCTTTGATATGTTCTTTCCAGAAGAAGATGGAGTGAGGTTGGTATCGAAATCCTATTTGGCATTCTTAAAATTGCCAAGTTTTTCAGCTTTGTTGGTGGAGTCAACAGCATTTGACCACTCAGTCTCCTGAAGTATTTGCTTTTCTTGAGCTTCGAAGCTACATCCTATTCCCTAAGGAAATCTGCACTGATTGTGTTGATCATAGTAGTCACATCCATCAGAACTCCAGCATTCTCATAAGGACAGGTGACTATATTAACTTGGTTTATCAACTTCCTTAGCACGGAACTCACAGTGGCATTATTCTTTAGGACTCCAAACAAGTCAGCTTTGAAGACTTTCTCTTTAACTTTCTGGAGGAGTTTCTCATTAGTTTCAGTGTTGGAACTCCCACTCGAATTTGCAGATGGATAGGGGCAAGTTTTTTGGAAAAGTGGTACCCTTTTAGTCATCATGACTATGACATTATAACAATTGAGAATTATGATGAGTGGGTTCATATGTCAAAATTGAAGGACTTACAAAAAATGTCTATTTCTGCTAATGTTCGAAATAAACATTTATTGGGGGCAATTTGTTAACTGGGAATTTCGACTATATGAATGTTGAGCTGAAATGATACATTCCTAGAAAAAATTTAGTTTGGAAGTAAGCATGAAGGAGATCTTATGAAAATTTTGATAAATAAAGGCTAGTAAGAATTTCATTCCACTAAAGTATTGGCGAAAGGTTGGTTCGTGAATCGTTGGAACTTAATTTATTTGAAGTATTGTCAGAATAGACACTTCGACCATCATGTCTATAATGTTTGGCGCTTCGAAGACAAAAGGGTTTTCAAATTTGAAAATTTAATCTTATCTAAAGAGACACGTGGAGGCCTGAAGAGATTCTTAGAACATGCAACAACCAATGTGGCGTTGTTTTAGTAGTTGACCGTTAGGGTCGAATTAGTATAAAATATAACCTTAGTGTTAGTTTTCTATGTGTTCACATTTTTGTACAAATTACTCTAAATTTCTCAAAGTACCAGCGTTCGAGAAACGAGTTGTGAGAATGTACGTATGATGCACCAGTTTTATATTTATTGCCATTCGTTTTTAATTGAAGTTTTATACATTCCTTTAAAGTTTACATTAAAAGTATTTTACATACCAGTCTTTTCTTTAATGTGTTACATTACTACCTTCATAGTAACAATCTCTATTGAAGAGATTGATAAATAGAAAGATATGAAATTGAACTAAACACATGTCCTTAGGATCAATTTGGTCGATCCTGCAAGTCACCAATCTTTTCTTTGATTGGGAAGACAATCATTTTTACCAAATTTCACGGTAAATAATATTCAAACGTGATCAAGGATTGGCAAGGAAATACTACAAAGATGGCTTAAAGCTAAAGAAGACGATTCAGCCCGGAGAGGTCACGCATTCCAACGATCTTGAAGTCAATCTAGTCGGCATAGACCCTTGGGACGATTCGGCCGAGGATAGCTTAACGCCCAATGAAGACACTAAAGAAGTCCAAATTGCTCAACTGCCCTCCGAAACCACACATATCGATGTCAACTTGTCCCCGGAAGAAGAAGAAGAAATCTTAAAGACATTGAGGGAAAACATGGACCTGTTCACCTAGAAACCCTCATATGTGCCAGGAATAGACCCAGACATTATGTGTCATCACCTAGCACTAAACCTCGATGCAAAGTTGATATCACAGATGAAGCAAAAAGGGGGGCAAAGAAAAAATAAAAGTTATTATAGAAGAAGTCGAGAAATTAATTAAAGCAGGATTCATCAAAGAGATTAAGTATCCCACCTGATTATCCAACATGGTGATGGTCAAGAAGAAGTCAGGAAAATAGCAGATGTGCATCGATTTCAATGACCTCAACCAAGCAAGTACTAGAGAGCCAAACTCGTAACCGCGTATCGACTGCCTTATAGATGGAGCTTCAGGGTTCATACTACTTAGTTTCATGGACGCCTACTCTGGGTACAACTTAATTTGAATGAACCCGGTAGATTCCCCAAAAACAGCTTTCATGACTAACCAAAGTAATTATTATTACGACATGATTTTGTTAAGCCTAAAAAACATAGGGGCCACCTACCAGAGACTGATGGATAGAGTGTTTGCTACACAAAATCGGGAGGAACTTAGAGCTATATGTGGACGACATGGTCGTCAAAACAGAAGAGGATCAACACCATTTCAAATATCTAACAAAGACGTTTGTATCAATAAGAAGTTATAATATGAGGTTGAACCCGGACAAGTGCAGCTTCGGCGTGCAAGTCAGGAAATTCCTCGGGTTCATGCTCACGAATTGAGGAATAGAGGCTAATCCTGATAAGTGCTAGGATATCATAGACATGAGGAGTCCATATTCAAAGAAAATAGTCCAACAGTTAACAGGAAGGCTAGCTTCCTTATCTCATTTTCTATCATGTGCATGTGACAAATTCATTCACTTCTTTGCAGCCATCAAAAAGTCAGCAGAATTCAAAATGACAGAAGCTTGTGATGAGGAATTTCAGGGTGTAAAATACTTCCTATCCTCGCCTCCCGTCTTGGTAAGACCAAAGGAAAACATACCCTTGGTCCTATAATTAGCCGTATCCAACAAGGCTATGATCTCAATTCTCGTACAAGAAGGAGACGAAGGAGAGAGACCAATATACTTTGTCAATAAATTACTAAAAGGGGGTCGAGCTACGATATCAGAAAATCGAGCGGTTAGCACTAGCATTAGTGGTAAAAACCAAAAAATTGAAACATTATTTTCAAGGTCACCCAATAAATGCGAAGATGAATTATCTGATAAAATAGATAATGACGAAGCCGGACGTGGCTGGTAGAATGGTCACTTATGCCATTGAGTTATCAGAATACGACAAAGAATTCACCCCAAGAACCAGCATCAAGTCACAAGTACTGGTCGATTTCTTGGTTGAGTTGAGTGCTCCCTCATCTGAGAAAAACACTTGCAAGTGGATCCTTTATGTAGATGGGTCGTCCAACCTCAAAGAGAGAGGGGAAGGAATCATACTCGAAGGACCGGGAGATTTCATATTAGAAAATTCCCTGTGTTTTAATTTCCAGGCCAGTAATAATCAGACGGAATATAAGGCTATAATAGCAGGGATGAAACTGGCCAAAGAGGTTGGGGTAACTCACTTAATAGTTAAAACTGACTCACAGTTAGTGGTCAGACAAGAGAAGGGAGAATACCAGATGAAGGACTCATCTCTGATTAAATATTTTCAGATGGTCCTCGGGATATCTAAAACCTTCCTAGAGTTTGAAGTCAACCATATTCCCAATAATATGATACCTGATGCAGGGAATTACACCTAAGGACGTTAATGAGGCTCTACGTGTCAATAAGATATCTTCCAGGCACCTCATCATGTCTGACTAGTTATACAAAATGGGTAGATCGACGCCTATGCTAAGATTCCTATTAGAGGAAGAAGCGAAATTAGTGATAAAAGAGGTACATGAAGGGGCATGTGGTAGTCATATCGAAGGAAGAGCTCTATCGAAAAAAATTCTCAGAGCCGAGTATTACTGCCCCCCCATGCTACAGGACTGCGCCGAGTTTGTGAATAAATGTGAGAAATCCTAAGTATCCGCTCCCTTCATCCGCTAACCTACCGAATTATTACACTTTATTTTCTCCCCTTGGTTGTTTTATCACTGGGGAATACATATTGGGTCAATTCCCTATCGAGCCCGGAAAGCTCAAATTCCTAATCCTGGATGTTAGGTCTGTGATTTTATGGTTGCCAACAATTTTGGTAAAATAAGTGATTGGCAACAATTTTATCAAAACATGTTTCTTTGGGAAAAACATGTATTGTAGCCTAAATATTGAACAGGATGTCATAATATCTTAACCAGTTGGTACAACAGAGTCTCCAGGTACTTATTTGACATATGTTCTATATGATGTTGTAACATGTTGCAACAAAAAATCATGACAGTATAGTTGGATATTTTTCCTTGAAGATTTGATTGAAAAATATGAGATTTTGGAGATTTCTGGTACTTATAAAAGGAGCATGCAATCAAGGAATTTTAGGAACAATTGCAGATTTGTTTTGATTCATAAGAAGGATCTTTGATACTTTTTAGGATATATATGAAAGATTTGTTTTTGTTCATATTTTTACTGAGAAGATTCTGCAGGGATTTAGAGATGAAGATTTGATATGATTGAAGAGTCCAAGCACAACTGCAAAATTCTATATAAGGAGATGTCCAAGACCTAGTTTTTAAGTAGCATAGTTTTATTGTAAAACATTTTGGAAAATAAGGGTTCATGGATTGAAAGTTCTTTAGTTTCTCAGTGTGTTTTTTGTGCATCCTCATGTATATTTTGATGCATTTGACTTGACTGATTGTTACTTGTTTATCAAGTTATTGTTCTTCTCTAAGATTTTAAGCAAAGAGTTAAGTATTGTTCTTAGTGAAGCTTTTAAGCAAACTAAGTATTTTTGTTTTGGAAGAGTGTTCTTATTTTTGGTTTCTTGAGACATTCCATGGGATTTGGGATTATTATTTGATATCATTGTGGTGATTAGGAGTGAGAGGGTGTCTCATATATAGGAGGTTCCTAGGTAGAAATTCTATTGGGTATGTGTTGTACCCCAAAATTATCCCTCTCATTTATCAAATATTTTCTCACAGAGACCTCTCTTGATTCAAGACTGTACTAGGGTTGATCAGCTAAAGACACCTCCTTAAGCACTGGTGACCAAAATTAGGGTTTGAGTTTGCACAAGGACAATTGAACTTTCAATGCTTCATAGGACTTTCATGTATCATTATGGACCCCCAATATTACTCATGTCAAGTTTCAAGCCGTGGATCACACTTTTGCTCAATCAATTGAGCAGTTGACCTAAAAATCAGTTGTATTGGGGAAAAGTCAACTATGGCCAATTTACAGTCAAACTTCATAATTTTTATCCAGATCAACATTATAAACTCATATGTATCATATGATCAATTTTGGATCATAATTCCTCAAGAAATTTGATCAAATCATCAAAAGGGCAAAATAGTCAAAATTAGGGTTTTGACTAAGAAAGGGCAATTTCTGATTTTTGACCTAGCAAATGGTCATTTGGTTTGAAGCATTCAAGAGTTCAATTGCATCATTTTTACCTAATGGAATGACCTAAAACATTGCTCAAGATCAATTGGATTGATAGTGAATTTTCAGTCAACTGATCAAAAGTCAACTGTACACTAAAAAGTCAAACTTTGACTTTTTGGTCAAAACTTAATGTCCAAGATCACAATTCATCAAAGCATGTCAAAATATGAAAATTATTCATCAAGAAATAAAAAATTCAAGATTTCATTTTGAAAAGTCAAAGTTTTCTAACTTAGAAAATTTTCTAAGTGTTTAAAACTTCATGTTTTTTCATAACTTTGAGCCAATTTTTCATCATGATGCAAGAGGATTCAAAAGAAACTTTCAACATGAAAGTTGTAGATCTCCATGATATCTACAATATTTCTTTACACAACTGCTTCTAAAAATGCTTGGATCTCAAGTTATTAATTCATAAAGTCATGATCTTGAAATTGAACACTTTGTGAAATTTTGCCCTTGTTTTGGTCAGGATTTTGACATAACTTCATAGCACTTTTTCATATAGTTCTAAGTGGAACTTTCAAAAGTGATTCAAATAGGGGTTGTATATCACATTACAAGATTTCCAAAATGTCCAAGAACTCCATGACATCATTCTTGAGCAGGGAGAATCAAAGAGATGAAGTTAGGGTTTTCACACTTGAAATACAAGTCATTTTGTCATGAACAAGATTCAAATTTCAAACCTATGCTGCATAATTTCTACTTTACATGCCTCAAACTTGTTAGGCACTCCATAATTAATTTCTTTCACAGCTGTTAGAGGTCTCAATTCAAGAATTCAATGCAAGGCCATGGTTTATATCCATTTTGGGTAGAAAGTGCATAATGCCATTTTGATAAAGTAGCTTTTTGCACAAAACTTGTTCTTGAGTCTTGAAATTGTTTTCTTGTGATCATACATGTCCTACAACTCAAGAGAAGTTTGTCTAAAAACTTACAATCACTCAGCTAATGCTTGTACTTCCTCTTGGAACCATACTTCCCACTTTTCTTCAAAATCAAGTAACATAGCAATCAGTCTAGAACTTGTACTTCTGACCCTCTCAAGCACAAAAAACCTTCTCATTACTTATGTATGAGTCATTGGCTACAAATCACACGCATGTTTGAGCCCTAAAAACACCAAGAACTCAAATTTGCATCTCACACCTCCATTGTTGCATATTCTGGCTAGAAATCCCAAAACCAAAAACTACTCGTGCGTTTCTTGGCCTCTTACTTCCAAAAGCTTCCAAGCATCATACACAAACAATCCCATACCCTGTTACAGTTTTATAACACCTCCATCACCATCTTCCATTTCCAAAAATAGAGGTATGCATCTTGACTTCTCCAGGCCAGTTCAAGTACTTACAACTCAAAGTAACCATTGAAATAGCTTCTTACGGACTCAAGGAAGCTGCCCTGATCATTACATCAACTTGAATCAAGATTATTTGCAGAACACGATTTCCAGTTTTGAGGTAAGTTATCTCAACTTTGAACTCTTCATACAAGCATCATTAATGTTTAATTTGTGAATGAAAAATGTAGACATCATTGTTCTGAAGCTAACCATGTCTTTAGATTTCAATTATATTGCTTAAGTAGTTAGAATTCTGAATTTGGACATCCTGGAAAAATTAGGTCAGAATTTGGTACCATTCTGCGTTTGGGCTCTCATTGGGCCTAGTCTTTTTTTCTCATATTACTCCTTGGGTTATTGATTCACCCCCCCTGACTTTTGTTTTCTTTTTATTTTTTTTATTTTTATTTTATTTTTCTTTTCCATATTATTATTATTATTAATAATATTATTATTTTTATCATTACTATTATTTTCATAAAATCACAAAGAAATCCAAAAATATTTTTTATTTATTTATTAATCATACTTATATATTTATTTTCTCCATAAAACAAAAGATTAAAAATATTTTATTGAAGACAAATTAATTTCTTTTCTCCCTAAATAAATTCTTAGACTTAGGTTAAATTAATATAATATTTTATTTTTTAGTTTAGAATTAATTTAGAATTTAGGTTATTTTTATAATTAATGTTCCTTTTATTTTCATTAATTTAAAACCTTTATTCATAAAAAACCCTAAAAATTATTTTCAAATTAATTTATTTTCTTAATTAGTTTAATTTAATTCTATTTAACTTTAATTAATCTTTTTCTTTAATTAGAGCAAGACAAAAAAGCCATTTCATAAAAAACAACAAAAACCATTTCCTTTTCCATTTATATTATTGCATTTTATTTTTCAATTGTTGTACAATATTCAATATGGTTGTAATAGATAATTAGGTTTAATTTTCTTGTAAATCCTCATTTGTAATTTGTACACCCCCCTTTCACAAGTATTGTAATAGCGTAGTAATTTTAAATTCCGCAATTTATCGCTTTATATACAAAAGCTAGTAATTAGGGTTTTGCATGAAAGAATAAAACCAATTGATTAGAAAACCCAAATCAAAGACAAAACCAAGCATGAAAAACAATGCACTTGCACACAAGCACCCCTAGGCTATAATCCACTTGGTTGCCTTACAAAAATGGTCATGTTATGCATGTGAGGTATCTTAGTAAAATACAAGATCATAGTCCCTCAATGACGCTATTAAAGTTGCCTCTCAAAATGATCTTAGTCCCTAAAGAAAGATGTTAAGATACCTTACAACATTGCTAATCATGGTTATACGATGATCCATGCCCGTCCCGTTTACATCCAAAGATAGGGTTGCTTACCAAATCAATGGTAAGATAACAATGTCAAAGGAAAGAGGAAATAAACAAGAAAGACTTTTTGAGTAGGTAGATTGTTCCTAGTTACTTGCTCACTTTCAAAACAAAACATCCTTGCTATTTTCAAAACAAACACCAACACTTTCAAAAACATTTTTCAAAACTTGAAAACATTTTCAAAAAGATCAACACTTTGTATACATTCTTACGAACGAGAATCATTACAAAGTTTGCCTAAACGATGGCGCCTTTTCAAAATACTTTCAAAAACCACACAAAGCATATTTTCAAACAAAAGCAAGTGATCTAGGAAGTAACTAAGAGCCCATGGAAAACCATGGATGAAAAGGGTGATAATACCTTCCCTTTTCATAATCTACCCCCCGAACTCAAGAAATAATCTCAAAGGTCTTTCTTGTGCTTTTTCACCTTTCCTTTTGGATAAAAGACAAGTTCGTGGCGACTCTTGCTAACTGCAAAATTTGCGATAAAACGCAAAACATCCAAGTCAGTTCTCCAACTGTATCACAGAACTAGGGACTCTGCTGGGGGAAATTCTAAAAGTGGGGTTATCTTAGGGCTAGATCACATTTAATTGCTTTCTTTGTTTGACTTGTATGCTTTACATTTTGGTTCTTTGTTTGGGTTTGAATCCTCTACCCGGATTTAGGATACCTTATAGGTAAGTAGCAATACATTATGGAAATTATGCGGGGTATATCGACACGGTCTAAGAAATAGCTACGTTAGTGCGACATATTTATGGGTACCGGTAGCCCTTGAGTAGTCAAGGAGAATACGGGGCCACTGAGTGATGTCATGAAGCACTAATGAACTTTTAGAATCTTTACTTGACCAAATTGGCCTTTAGGACGTAGTGAGATGACCAGCTTTGGTGCAGTCCGAAGTTGGTAGATACTCGATACTACACTCATTGAGGTTTGGTTTTTTGGGATATTTCGGTCGCCATTAAAGAGGCTTGCGCTGAAACAATGCCCAAGGAAACAAATCAGTGATATTGAGCTCCTTAAAACCCGATTACTATTACTAGGACAGGTTTGAGCCAACTAAACTTTAAGAGGGTACTTACCTATGATACTCCATGCAAGCCTAAACCTAAGGGCTTGTTTGTTTTGCTTGTATATATTTACTTGTACATAACATCATAAACATCATAACATCATACTCATGCTCACTAACCATTTCAATGATTTTTGGGATTTATCTTTGTTCTGTTTTGTAGGATATGGATTCTATTCGCAAGAAAACCATTCAAGTCAACCTCGTAAGGATCCCTCCTCCACTCAAAGAGCTAGCATCAAGGATTCCTGAAAATTCTCCATTTACCGAAATACATGGTCTCCTACTAAACTTGGTTACCTCTAACACTGATGAAGACATGATGAAGGTGCTCTTTCAGTTCTTTGATCTTCTACACCATTGCTCCACATTTCCCGATTATCAACTTGTGCCTACTTTGGAAGAATTCTCCCGACTCTTGAGGATTCCCATGCTCAATGAACTACCTTTCAACGGTAGGAAACAGATCCAAATACAGAAGAGATTGCTCAAGCTCTACACTTGCAACCATCTGATATCACAACTAAATGGGAAACAAGGAGTGGTGTCAAAGGTTTCCTAGCAAAGTTCTTGTTTGAGAAAGCCCAAAACTGTTGGAACTCTTTGGATTTGCAAGCCTTTGAGGAAATTGTGGCTCTCCTCATATATGGGATGGTTTTGTTTCCAAATCCTGATCAACTCATAGATGTGAACACTGTCAAAACCTTCATGTCTCGTAACCTGGTGCCTACTTTGCTAGGGGACATCCTACATTCTTTTCACACTCGCACCATGAGGAAAAGAGGTATCCTTATGTGTTGTACTCCTATTTTTGCAAGATGGTTTATTTTGCATCTTCCCCAATATGTATTGAAGAACGATTAAGGTTCAAGGTGGACGCATAGGTTGATGACGCTCAAATATTCAGATATTCATTAGTGTTCCCGCTCTTTGGAGAATGTTACTATCATTGACCGTCGTGGAGAATTCCCTAATGTCCCTTTACTTGGCATTAGAGGAGGTATCACCTACAAACCTTGCCTAGCCATAAGACAGTTTGGTTACGCCCGAAGGGATAGTCCACACGAGATGCTTAATCAAGGTTTGGTATTTGACTACGAGAGCGACGATCATGGTCACCGCCAGAGATTTATCTGAGCTTGGAGAATGTTGAACAAGGTGGATAGAAAGACACTAGGACACAAGAATTCCATTCCCCTTAAGCCTTACCTTAAATGGGTACGATCTCGTGCTCAGAAACTTGTGATGCCTTATCCCTTCGTCTTACCAGTCATTGTGGAGCCTGTGGTCGAAGGAGATGTTCCCTACACTATCCTCCATCCAGACATGCCTACCTCTCCCGAAGTCTTGCAAAAGGGTTGGATCCAGCTAAAAGAAGAACGAGATACTTTTGAGGCTCAATTCTATGCTAGTGAAAAGAGGGTCTTAGAGCTTATGAAGTAGCTACAAGAAGAGCAAAGTGTGAACGCTTATCTCGCGCCGAAGAGTATGCGTTCAGTCTTTTAATCTTAGAAAGTTATTTTGTAAGCCCAAGAGGCATGATGTAATCTTTCTTTGTTTTGTATAATGAAAATTAAAGTTTTTTCATTCTTTTGTCTATACAAATTTAAATTTCATTAATCCTTGAAATCATTTGCATGTACATATTCCATGCATCATAACATGACAGGTTTTTGCATAACATCTTCCCTTATCTTTATGATGTTTATTTCAGCAAGATGGATCTAGAGAAAACTGTGACGGATCTCCAAGCCCAGAATTCTCAATTTCAGGAAGCTCTACTAGCCCTATCCAAGGGGAAGCAAGACATGATGGCTTTGTTGGCCGTTAAGAAGAAGCCAAAGAAGAAAGCTCTACTCAACATGGGTAGAAGGTTCAAGGAGACAATCTATAAAATCCCAGTAGGAGGAGACTCATCTGAAGAGGACGAGAACCAGATAGGTGAAGTCAAGAGTACTCAAGTTGAATGTGTTAATGATCAAGAATCTGATGATGATTATTTCAACGAGCAGTATCCACCCGCTAATATCAAATACAAGCAGTTAGAAGACTGATTGAAAGCTGTTGAAATCCAAGCCGTCCTCGGTTTAGATTTTGATGATTTAGGTTTGATCTTTGGGGTAGTCATTCCCCACAAATTCAAAATACCAATCTTTGCAAAGTACGATGGGGTTTCTTGTCCAAAACTCCATTTGAAATCTTATGTGCACAAGATACAGCCGCACACTGCTGATAAGAAGCTATGGGTTCACTTTTTCCAAGAGAGCTTGGCTGGAACACAACTTGAATGGTTCTATCAGTTATATGGTTCTCGTATCAATACTTGGGAGGATCTAGCTACTTCCTTCTATCATCCATATTAGTACAACACCGACTTGACGCCAACGAGGGTTCAATTGCAAGATATGACTATGGGAAAGAATGAAGGATTTAAGGAATATGCACAAAAGTGGAGAGACCTTGCTAGTAGGGTCCAACATCCCTTGACTGATAGGGAGCACATCTACATGTTCATGGGTACTTTATCTGGTCCTTTCTTTAATCTGTTGGTTGGCTACTCTTCTTCTGGTTTCACCGAATTAATCTTAACCGGTGAAAGAGTTTAAAGTGGCATCAAAAGTGGGAAGATCTTTGTGGCATCTACCTCCACTCACAATCCTATCAATAAACTTTTTGCTGCGAAGAAGGAAGTCAATGTTGTGTATGGGGCAAGGGCCGATACCAAAAAGAATGATCACCCGTTTGTCAATGTTGTCTGAATCTCCAATCTGACTCCTACTCCAAGACTATCTTCAAATCACCAATGTTTTGAAACTCCAAGAAGACAATTTACAAGGTTAGGCATGTCACTATCTCAAGCCCTTCAACATTTTCTCAAGGCTAATTTAGTGACATTGCGTGATCCTCCCGCCAACCCTGACACCTCGTCACCAAAGTATAATCTGAACGTTAAGTGTGCTTACCATTCAAACAGCCCCGGGCACAAGACTGACCAGTGCTGGGCCTTAAAGAACAAAATCCAAGATTTTATTGACAACAAGACTATTGAATTTGATCCTCCTCCAACGCCGAATGTAATTACCGCTCTGATGCCGAAGCATGACAAAGGTGTTAATGTTGTTGAAGATACAATTTTTATTGCCTCTGTTAAAGAATTGACTACTCCGCTGAATGTAATCAAGAACAATCTGTTGAAAGTTTGGATCTTCCTTGGCTGTGTAAAAGACTATGTGTGTTTTACAAGACAACTCAATGGATGTGAAGGTCTGAAGAAAGGCATACAACGCCTGATGGATAGCCACAAAATTTTGTTTGAAAAGACTCCACTTGCCAAGAGTTTGATTAACAAATGTGAAGACCTTTCCATTATTAAAATCTCAAACAAGCCTCTTGGGATCACCTCCAAAGGTTCTATTAGGATTTCAAATAAACCCATTGTTGCTCCCTTAATAATTACCAATCCCGGACCAATTCCTTATTCTTTAAATAAAGCAGTACCATGGAATTACGGTGCTGAAGTGTTCTATCATGGGAGTAAACAAGATGGTTGGATCGAAGAAGAAAAAGATGACGATGTTGGTAACATAGCCGTCTCAAGCAAAGTAACTAGAACTGGGAGAATATTTTCACCTAATATCTCACCTCCAGTAGTTACAAAGACGCCCATCTGCATTACCGCTACCAAGCCAAGTGCCTATACAAGAGGGAAAGAGACGGTTTTGAGCCTGATGTGGTTAAAGTACCCTCCAAGGACGTAGCTAATGAAGAACCCTCTGCTCGCGAGATGGACGAAATTTTAAAGATCATAAAAATAAGAGACTTCAAAATTGTAGAACAGTTGGGGCAAACCCCTTCTAAGATTTCAATGTTGTCATTGTTGCTTTGCTCTGATGCCCATGCTCGTACATTAATCAAGTTCCTAAAAAAGGCTCATGTCCCCCATGAGACAACAACAGATCAATTTGAGAATTGCGTGGCTAGCCTGACAACTGATAATGGCTTCGGATTTTCAGATGCTGACTTAACACCTCTTGGGAAGAATCATAATAAAGCTTTACATGTTTCCATCAAGTGCAAAGGGACTACCTTAGAACATGTGCTAGTCGACACTGGTTCTTCTCTGAATGTATTACCCAAGGGGGTGTTAGACCGTCTTGACTGTGAGGATTTAGTCTTGAAGCCAAGTGATATCATTGTAAGGGCATTTGATGGATCAAAGAGGACTGTTCATGGGGAAGTAGATCTTCCAATCAAAGTGGGCTCCAAAATCTTCAACTCCACCTTCTATATTATAGATATTCGTCTGGCCTATTCTTGTCTGTTAGGTCGCCCGTGGATCCATAAAGTTGGGGCGGTAACCTCAACTCTCCATCAGAAACTCAAATATCCAGTCAAGGGAAGAATATTCACTGTCTGTGGAGAAGAAGAGTTTATGGTGAGCCACCTTAACTCTTTCAAGTACGTAGAGATGGATGGAGAATTCATCGAAACCCCGTGTCAAGCCTTTGAGGTTGTACCACCGATGATTACTGCTACTAAATGTTCTTCTGATGAGTCTAAAGCTGTTAAGGCCACGCCAAAGATGGTTTCAGTCATGGATGCCCGCGCGGCAATTGAAGAAGGAAACTGTGATACTTGGGGGAAACTCCTCGATATCCCATTTAAAGTGGAAAAGTTAGGTCTGGGGTTCACCGTAAAAGCTCAAAAGGAAGTCAGGCGTGCTCGTGCTGGAAAGCCACCTCTTCGCATTGGAAGCCATGAAGTCAACGTCGTGGGTGATTCTGATGAAGAAGCTACATTTGAAGTGTGGGTGTATCCAACTAAGATGGAGCTGAAGAATTGGCATACAAAGGACTTTGTGCCCATCTCCTTCATTGAGGATTAATCTACTTGTTATTTCTTTTCTTTCAATTCAAGAACTTGTTGTCTGTAATATATTTTAACAATGACTTTTCAACCATGTGCCTCGCCCGGGGCATTTTGGTCCATTTGTCAAGGGTTTTTATTTATGTTCATCTAATCATATGACCATTAAGTACATTGGACTCTTTTGCATTCAAATATTTGTGTTCATTGTCTTTCCTTTCTTTCAATTACATTTTCAAAAAAATAGCCATGTATCTTACATGCACACACACACACACACACACACACACACACTTTTGCAGGTCCACATCCACTCTAGATCCTTATGCCGATGACTCTATTATTTTTGACTATGACTTTGAATGTCCTATCAACCAAGTCGAAGACGAAGGCGAGGAAGATTGTTACATACCGGGAGAACTAGCCATACTTCTATTACAAGAGGAAAAATCTATTCAACCGCATGAAGAGTCAGTTGAAGTTATCAACCTGGGTACTGAGTCAGATAAGAAGGAAATCAGGATCGACGCTAATTTGGAAAGCAGTGTTAAGAGCAGGTTGGTTCAGATGTTGCATGATTATGTGGAAGTATTTGCTTTGTCTTATGAATATATGTCTGGTTTGGATACCGACATCATAGTTCATCATCTGCTGACAAGAGAGGATTGCCCTCCTGTTAAACAAAAGGTTCGTCGCGTGAGGCCTGATATGTATGAAAAGATCAAAGCTGAAGTGATGAAACAATTTGATGCGGGGTTCCTAGCTGTGACATCCTATCCTCAATGGGTAGCCAATGTGGTGCCAGTGCCAAAGAAAGACGGGAAAGTTCGCATGTGCGTAGACTATAGGGATCAGAATAGGGAAAGCCCCAAGGATGACTTCCCTCTACCACACATTGACGTCTTAATTGATAATACTGCTCAGAAAAAGGTCTTCTCATTCATGGATGGCTTCTCAGGCTATAATCAAATAAGGATGGCTCCCAAAGATATGGAGAAGACTACTTTTGTTACGCAATGGGGCACCTTCTTCTACAAGGTCATGCTGTTCGGATTAAAGAATGCAGGGGCAACATATCTGGAAAGCTGCTAGGTTTTGTTGTCAGCAATAAAGGCATTAAAGTTGATCCTGGAAAGGTAAAGGCAATCTAGGAAATGCCAGTCCCTCATTATGAAAAATAAGTCATAGGATTCTTGGGTCGTCTCAATTACATTTCCCGTTTCATATCTCACTTGACTGCTACTTGTGAGCCACTCTTCAAACTCTTGAAGAAAGATCAGGTAGTCAGATGGAACGATGAGTGTCAGATTTCCTTTGAAAAAATCAAAGAATACCTACAAGAACCTCATATTATCATGCCTCTAGTTGAAGTAAGACCCTTGATCAAGTACTTGACAGTACTAGAGAATTCTATGGGGTGCATTTTGGGCCAACATGACGAGTCTGGCCGAAAAGAGCATGTTATTTATTACCTGAGCAAAACGTTTACCGACTGAGAAACCAGATATTCACTACTCGAGAAAACTTGTTATGCTCTGGCATGGCCTGCTCTCCGACTAAAATAGTATATGTTGACTCATACCACTCTGTTGATTTCTAAGATGGACCTAATCAAATACATCTTCGAGAAACATGCTCTTTCTGGACAGATAGCCAGATGGCAAATGATCTTGACTGAGTACGACATTCAATACACGATTCAAAAGGCCATCAAAGGTAGTGTAATAGCAGATCATTTGGCCCATCGAGTTGTGGATGATTATCAGTCAATGAGCTTCGACTTCCCTGATGAGAACATCATGCTGGTAACCTAAACAAGGATCCTGATGGACTATGGTCTTCGATGGGGCTTCCAATGCCTTAGGTAACGGAATTGGTGTTGTGATCATCTCTCCTGAAGGTTGCCACACTCCTTTCACTGCCAGACTATGCTTCGATTGCACAAACAATATGGCCGAGTATGAAGCCTGCATCTTAGGTCTAAAAGCTGCTATTGATTTAAGGATCAAGCATTTGGATATGTTCGGGGATTCGGCTCTAGTAATCAGCCAAGTAAAAGGAGATTGGGACACTAAACACCCTAATCTAATCCCTTACAAGGAACTTGTGATATCCCTAATCCCTTACTTCGAAGAGATCACTTTTGAGCACTTCCCTAGGGAAGAAAACCAGTTGGCTGACGCTTTGGCAACCATATCTTCAATGTTCAAAGTCAAATGGGACAATAAAGCCCCTATGATAAAAATTGAAAGATTCGATGAACCTGCACATTTCTATGAGCTTGACATTGATGCGGAAAAGCCATGGTACCATGAGGTGATGAGATACCTTGAAGCACAAGAGTATCCCGAGGGAGCATCCATCAACAACAGAAAGTTCTTGTGAATATTTGCAGCCAAATTATTCTTAAGTATCGGGATATTGTACAAGCGCAACCATGATTCAACTCTACTCCGATGTGTGGGCAAGAAGGAGGCAGAGGAAATTATGGAAGACATGCACGATGGTCTCTTTGGTACTCACTCAAGTGGACATACCACGGCTAAGAAAATCTTAACAGCCGATTACTATTGGTCAACAATGGAGACTTATTGTCATCAACATTCAAGAACTTGTCACAAATGCCAAATCTACGCTGACAAGGTCCATGTGCCTCTTATTCCTCTGAATGTCATGACCGCTCCGTGGCCATTTGTAATGTAGGGTATGGACATGATTGGAGAGATCAAGCCCACGGCTTCCAACGGACATCGCTTCATTGTTGTTGCTATCGACTATTTTACCAAATAGATCGAAGCCACCTCATTTGCCTCAGTCACCAAGAATGTGGTAGCCAGATTCATCAGACACAACCTCATCTGCCGTTATGGTATCCCCGAAAGGATCACCACTGACAATGGGACTAACCTCAAAAACGCTATGATTATTGAGCTTTGCACTCAGTTTAAGATCAAGCATCACAATTCTTCTCTGTATAGACCGAAAATGAATGGCGCAGTCGAAGCATCCAACAAAAATATCAAGAAGATTATGCAGAAAATGGTAGTAACCTATAAAAATTGGCATGAGATGTTGTCGTTTGCTCTACATGGCTACCGTACTTCAGCTAGAACATCAACTGGGGCAACTGCCTTTTCTCTAGTCTATGGCATGGAAGTTGTTTTACCAGTGGAACTTCAGATTCCCTCGCTGAGAATTATGAATGAGGCAGGCCTAGGCGAAGACGAGTGGATTCAAACGAGATTGGATCAGCTGAACTTGATCGACAAAAAATGATTGGTTGTTGTTTGCCATGGTCAGACGTACCAAAAACGGTTGATCAAGGCTTTCAAAAAAAAGGTCAAGCCTCGAGTATATCAAGCTGGTGAATTGGTGATAAAATGCATCATTCTACCACAAGGCGACCCCCGAGGCAAATGGACTCCCACCTACGAATGGCCATTTGTTGTCAAAAGAGTTTTCTCTGGTGGTGCCATGATGCTGACTACCATGGATGGTGAAGATTTCCCACATCCCATAAACGCGGACATAGTTAAAAAACACTACGCATAAGAGACCTGTTAGGTTGACACGCCTAAGCAAAATAAGGGCATCCCGACAAACCAAAAGGTTTGGGCAAAAATTAGGGATATATGCAAAACATTGTACACTCAGCAAGTTGAAAACCCGAAAGGGCGACTTGGGCAAAAAAGGGTATCCTGGTGGGCTGAAAACCCGAAAGGGCGGTCCAGGCAAAAGTTAAGGATTAAAAGCGTATGACTATGTCCCGTGGAATCAACACAGTCAATTTTATCACCAAGGTCCAAGTTCAAACGGTCCAAGATCAATCCAATCAATTTTTATCAACGACAGGAGACATTCAAAGACATTGGGGCAATAGTAGAGTTGGAAGGTAATGAGATCATTTCACATGGCTATTTGTTTTCATTCTCAATTTTGTTTTTCTTTCGATGATTTCCTCTTAGTAGGATCTTCGTCTCTTTGTACAAAAATGCCTATTCATGGGAAAAATATCAATACAAATATGCTTTGAAGTGCAAAATTTTTGTCTTTGTTTTGAATGCAAATTTGTCCAGTGACTAAAATTGAATGAACATATGCATATGAACATAAAAAAAACTATTTGGCCCATGTGTCCTGCTAAGCAGCAGCAAGCATCTCTTTAATACATGAAATATCCCCACAAATTTATATCATTATCATTATCCCCACAAGGACGGCTACAATAAACCTTTCCCCAACGGAGTTGTCCTTAAAGCCTCTTTGCATAGGATAATCCCCGACTAGAGTCTCAATCTTTTGGCAGTTCTCTCTCCAGCTAAGTCAATTTTTACAAGTTGAAGCCTCGTGGATCTCTTCCTAAAAGAAACTCACTTCCCCAACAGTTTTAACTCCCCAGCCGAGTTTAAATTTCCTCAACATACAACAATCAAGACACCACAAAGTTCCCCAGCTGAGCTTGTCTTCCCCAGTTGGGTGTATCTTCCCCGGGCCAAGGCTATTATCTCCAAACAGAGTCGATCCTCCTCAGTTGAGAGTATCCTCCCCAAGCTGAGTCTGTCCTACCCGATTGAGTCCACACTCTTCAATTTGAATTTTCCTCTCAGATTATTACAAATCATAGGGCCACAACCCTTGATCCCCAGTAAAGCCGTCAGCAAAGCCTTTACTACTTCCAAAAAAAGGTACTATTAAGCCTGTATCCGACCATATATTAGTACAATTTTCAAGTTATTACTAAATCCTGGACCCGACCAGATAATAGTTTGACTTCTTCAATCACTGAAACCTGGACCCGACCAGATAACAGTTAATCTCAATTTCAAGATGCTATGAAACCTGGACCAGACCAGATAGTAGTCTAACTCCTCGAAGATACAGAAGAACCTAGACTCAACCCGACCAAGGTTTAATTTCTTTTCCCCAATAGAGTTTTCCTCCGTATCCCTAACAAATTACTGTGAAACCTGGATCCGACCAGATATCAGTTTTCAGTTTCATCTTTTCAAGCAAGTTGTTGTGAAGCCTGGATCCGACTAGATAGAAATTATCCTCAGAGATTCATTTTGAAACCTGGAAACTGACCAGATAACAACTAAATCCCCAAACAGTTTATTGTGAAGCCTGGACCCGACCAGATAGCAATTGACCTTATCAACCTCAAAAATATGCAAAGCCTGGACCCGACCAAATAACAGTTTTTCAAATAAGTTTATTGTGAATCTAGGAGCCCTACCAGATAACAATTAACTATGATCCACAGAGAGACACTATGAAGCCTGGAATCGACCAGATAATAGTAAAACTTTCCAAAAACCATGAAACCTGGACCCGACCAGATAGTAGTTACCACTTCAAGTTACTGCGAAGCCTGGATCCGACCAGATAACATTTAACTTCCGTATCCCCAACAAGTTGTTGTGAAGCCAGGATCCGACCAGATAACTATTCAATTTTAAGACAATTTTCTACAAAGCCTAGAATCCGACCAGATAACAGTTAATTCGTCTCTTCCTCCAGTAAGTTTCCGTGAAGCCTGGATCCGACCAGATAACAGTCGACTACTTCAACCTCAGCAAATCGTGAAGCCTGGATTTGACCAGATAACAGCTGACATTCAAGAGATATTCCCCAGTGAAAGCATCCTTCCAACAAAATTTGAAGATACGCATATTCTTTATCTCCAACGACAATCAGGGATTCAACCTCCCAGAATTTCCTCAGCAACAGTCAAGGATTTATTTTCCCAGACAAAAACATACATCTCACATTCATACATCATAGCATGTACATACCATAAGCATTTAACATAATACTACATCTGATGAACATCATTCAGGCATCTGCATTCTACTAACTTTTTTTTCTCACAGGTAAACCATCAAGTTTTAGTATAAATCAACAAGAGATTTATGCTCATACTTCTTCCAGTGTTTACCAACATCCCTCCAAATGGAATCTATAAGCCTATTCACCATCCATCTTCGAGTGCAAATTTCTGGGCACTCTAGTGTTCAATCATCTTTCACCTTCAAGTCACGAATGGCAGATCCGCCAATCTAACTCTTCAGGTTTAAGAAGATTGAACAGGGGCAGTTGTTGTACCCCAAAATGTTCCCTCTTATTTATCAAATATTTTCTCACAAAGACCACTTTTGGTTCAAGACTGCACTAGGGTTGATCAGCTCAAGACACCTCCTTAAGCACTGATGACCAAAATTAGGGTTTGGGATTGCACAAGGACAATTTAAATTTCATGGATCATTATGGACCCCCAAGATTACTCATGTCAAGTTTCAAGCCTTAGATCACACTTTTGCTCAGTCAATTGAGCAGTTGACCTAAAAATCACCTGTATTGGGGAAAAGTCAACTATGGCCAATTTACAGTCAAACTTCATAATTTTTTATCCACATCAACATTATAAACTCATATGTATCATTTGATCAATTTTGGACCACAATTCCTCAAGAAATTTGATCAAATCATCAAAGGGCAAAATGGTCAAAATTAGGGTTTTGATTGAGAAAGGGCAATTTCTGATTTTTGACCTAGAAAATGGTCATCTGGTTTGAAGCATTCAAGATTTCAATTTCATCATTTTGACCTAATGGCATGACCTAAAACATTTCTCAAGATCAATTGGATTGATAGTGAATTTTCAGTAAACTGATCAAAAGTCAATTGTACACTGAAAAGTCAAACTTTGACTTTTTGGTCAAAATTCAATGTCAAAGATCACAATTCATCAAAGCATGTCAAAATATGAAACTTATTCATCAAGAAATCAAAAAGTCAAGATTTCATTTTGAAAACTCAAAGTTTTCTAACTTAGAAATTTTTCTAAGTGTTTAAAACTTCATGTTTTTTCATAACTTTGAGCCAATTTTTCATCATGATGCAAGAGGATTCAGAAGAAACTTTCAACATGAAAGTTGTAGATATCCATGATATCTACAACATTTATTTACATAACTTCTTCTAAAAATGCTTGGATCTCAAGTTATTAATTCATAAAGTCATGATCTTGAAATTGAACACTTAGTGAAATTTTGCCCTAGTTTTGGTTAGGATTTTGACCTAACTTCATCGCACTTTTTCATATAGTTCCAAGGAGAATTTTCAAAAGTGATTCAAAGAGGGGTTGTATATCACATCACAAGATTTACAAAATTTCCAAGAACTCCTTGACATCATTCTTGAGCAGGAAGAATCAAAGAGATGAAGTTAGGGTTTTCACACTTGAAATACAAGTCATTTTGTGATGAACAAGATTCAAATTTCAAACATATGCTGCATAATCTCTACTTTACAGGCCTCAAACTTGTTAGGCACTCTGTTGTACCCCAAAATTTGCCCTCCCATTTCCTCAACATTTTCTCATCACAAAACCCTTGAAGATCAAGATCCAGTTAGGGTTTCCTCTGCTCAAGACTTCTCCTTGCACTGTTGGCCCAAATTAGGGTTTGTGATTGCACAAAGATATTTTGACCTAAAATGCCTAGGATGACTTTCATTCTTCATGTTGGACTCCCAAGTTTATCTATACCAAGTTTCAAGTCTTGATTCCAAATTTTGCCCAGTCAATTGGACAGTTGACCTAAAAATCAACTGTATTGGGGAAAAAGTCAACTGTGGCCAATTGACAGTCAAATCTCATGAAAATTGACCCACATCAACATTATGAAATCATATGGACCATTTGATCAAGTTTGGATCACAATTCCACAAGAAATTTGATCAGATCATCAAAAGGGTAAAATGGTCATTTTTAGGGTTTTGACTGCACAAAGGCAATTTTTGACTGTTTGACCTAGCCAATGGCAAACCAAACTTACATATGGACTCAATGACCCCATGGAATTATCTTGACATGCTCAACAAGTTCAAAAGATCCCAAATACACAAGATTGATAGTTGAATTTCCCAGTCAATTGATCAATTTTGACTGTATACTGAAAAGTCAAACTTTGACTTTTTGGTCAAAATCAAGAGTCAAGATTCATTTTTCATCAAAACATGCCAAATCATGAAACTTGTTCACCAAGAAACCAAGAAATGCAAATTAGGGTTTGAAATGGGAATTTTTCATAACTTAGAATTTTTCTAAGTTATGGAAAACCCTAATTTTTTCCCAACTTTGCCCCACTTTATCACCAAGATTCATTTGGATTCAAACAAAAGTCAAAACATGAAAGTTGTATCTTGTTGCATAATATACAACTTTGATTCACAAAGTTTTCCCAAATGAAGCTTGTATCTCAAGTTACAATTTTTTGAATAGGGGTGCCAAACCATTCTTAACTTAGTGAAAATTTGACCTTTTTGACAAGGTTTTCTACCTAACTTCAAGGCCATTTTCCATACACTTCCACTTGGAATTTAAATTTGCATTTCAAAGATGGATTTCAGTACACATTCCAAGCTTTCCAAAATGTCCAAGAACTTCTCAAACAACCTCATAACTTGAGAGAATCGAATTTCACAATATGGAAAAAACTCACTTTTGAATGGATCATGAACATGTTCATAACTTAGGCCATTTTCAAGTCAGCATAGTTTGTGCTACATTACAGGTCCTAAAACCATTTGACACTCATAAATTTAATGCCAAACCTTTGTGCCAAGACCATGTTTTGTGTATTCAAGCATTGCCTAGAAGATTAATCCATTTATAGATAAAGCATTATTTCCATTTTGAAAAAGTAGAACTTTATGTCCATTTTGCAAATCCAAGTGGTACAGTCAAACTCTTCTAGGCACAAGTTATGAGACACATTGCACTGATCAAGGCAAAGGGTTGCAGCATGTTATGGGGGCCTGTATCAGTCTAGAACATCAACTTGCCTTTTGTTGCTTAAGAAAGAAGAAACATTGCATAACTTGTACCAACTCTCATATCAGCTTACAAACACTTAAGAAAACTTGCAAAACACATTCAAGATATACCAACTGAGCTAATACACGACCCTATCATCCCCCATACACTCCCATTCTCAGAATCACCTTCAAACTGCAAGAACAGGGCAGGGCCTGCAGTTTGAGTGCCATCTCTCATTCCTCTCAAGCTTTCTTGCCCAAACCAGTTCACACGCCTTCCATACCATCTATGCAAGCTAACCAAAACCTAAAACACGACCTGTAATCCCTCTAACTGGTTCTACCATTTTCACTTTTCTGATTTGCAGGTGAAGTGCTCTAGCTCGATTCAAAAGCTTTCAAGACAAAGTAAAGCTTGGAATAGCATCCCTGGACCTCAAGGAAACTATCCCAATCATCACCTTGCACTGAAAGCTTCTCCATTGCCAGATAGAACTTCAACTGAACAGGTAAGTTTTTGAATTCGTATCTCTCTTATTAGGCATTGTTAGCTTTAGGTTTGTGAAGAGAATATGTCACAATCATTGCCCTGAACATGCCCATATAATTAGATTTTATTTATATTATGTGTGTTGCAAGAATTTTGAGTCTGAACATAGAGGAAAATCTAGGTCAGGATTTGGGGGAGAAGAAATTCTCCCTCATCTTAGAGAGTTAAGACAAGTTCTGCATATGGTTGGATTCGTCTCTTAATGCTGAACATTTTTGATGTTATGAGTTTTCATTGAAAAGCCAGGAATCAAGATGTTTGAATCAGGGAACCAAGCGCGCGTTTTTTGAACGTTTCTGGCTGGAGGTTGAAGAAGGGTCTATTGGGCTGGGCTTGTTCCATATTTCTTATTTACACCATGTTTTTGGTTTTACACCCCCTAAGCCCATTTCATTCATTTTAATGTTTTTTTTACTTTTCTTTTTTTGGCCTGACTTATTTATTTTTCCTCATCATACAAAAAATATAAAAATATTTTTTTATACCATTTTCCTATTTATTAGATATTTATTTGATTGGACTAGTTATTTGAACATGAATAAGTAAATAAACATACTTTTATTTAAAAAATGTTAAAATGGTGTAAATATATTTTTATTTTATTTCATTTTATATTCTGAAAATATTTTATGTGAAATATACTTTTTTTACAAAAATTAAATATTATTATTTTTGTGCATATTTAAAATAATTTGTAAATAATACAAATAAACATATATATATTAATATACTTAGAATAAAATACCA
The DNA here is from genome assembly GCA_948472305.1 of Vicia faba. NCBI lineage: Eukaryota > Viridiplantae > Streptophyta > Magnoliopsida > Fabales > Fabaceae > Vicia > Vicia faba. The sequence continues at coordinate 937,170,482 of OX451737.1, forward strand.
AAAATATACATATTTTTATTTTATTAATATTTCATACTAAAAATACATTTTTTACAAATATACTTCATTTTTATTTTATTTTTGTACACAAATAATAAATATTGTATATGTTGAATGAATACTACATTTTATTTAATGGAATTAGGGTTTTGCCCTAAACATGAAAAACTCAAAAAATAATACTTTCCTTTTCTTTATTTTGACATGTAAAAATACTTTTTTCCTTACATACAAAAAACATCTTTTGGCATATTGCACATTTGTTCTATTTTATTTAATTTATGCAAATTAATCACCTTGTAAATAATTCAATATTAATGTAATAGTTTTAGGTTTAAATTCTTTGTCAAAATCCCCATTCGAACATTTGTACCCCCCTTCCCATATATGGTTTTGTAATAGCTTAGTAAATTTATTTTCGCACTTTATTACTTTCTAATTATACCATGTTAGAATTAGGGTTTGTATGCGAAAAATAACGAAAAAATAGTTTTGACCTAATTTCAAGATAAACAAGCATGAAAATGGACACACAAATCACACTTGCACCCCCTAGGGTATTCCACTTGTTGCCTTTCAAAATTGGGCCATATTGCATGTTAGGTCTCTTTGGGCAAAACAAACAAATCAAATGATCATAGTCCCTCGATAACACTTTCAAAATGTTGCCTAAACAAATGATCAAGTCCCTTAAAGAAAATGCCCAAAGATACTTGGCACCATTGCAATTATGGTCTAAACGATGACCCGCGCCCGTCCCCTTCACATCCTAACATGAGATTATCCACCAAATGCAATGGTGGAACAAACTTATTAAAAGGGTTTAAAACATAGCAATAAACTTTGAGAAATTTAGGAGTAGATAACCTCTTAGTTACTTGAATCAAACTTGCAAAACAAAACACTTGCCTATTTTCTAAAACCACACATCACTACACTTTCAAAACAACTTTCAAAAACAAATGAAAACTTTTTCAAAAGACATACACCTTTGTATACATCCCCACATGGATCATTACAAAGGTTTCCACCACATTGGCTTCTTTTCAAAACATTTTCAAACCCACACACACAAGCACCATTTCAAACAATTGAAAATAAAAGGCAAGTGATCTAAGCAAGTAACTAAGAGCCCATGGATAACCATGGATAGAAAGGGTGCTAACACCTTCCCTTTCTATAATCTACTCCCCGAACCCAAGAAAAATCTCAAAGGTTTTTTGCTGTGCTTTTTAAACCTTTCCTTAGGATAAAATAAAAAGTCGGTGGCGACTCTTGCTCAACCAAAACATTTGCGAAAACAAACGCAAAACCATAGTCAGTTCTCCCACCGTATCACAGAACTGGCGACTCTGCTGGGGACATAACTTAAAAGTAGAGTAACCTTAGGGTTTAGATCACCTTTGTTTTCAATTGTTTGCTTTGTTTGCTTTTATATTTATGGGCTTTGCATCGGAGTTTCATAGATCCTAACCCGGATCTGGGAAATACCCTTTTTAGGTAGCATAATCTGTGAGGGACCTGTCCGGCGTAGACCGACATGGGTGAAGCAGTGGCTACGTTGGTGTGGCACCTTAGTCTGTACCTATATCCCTTGTGTTGCAATGAGGAGAATATAGGTCTTCTAAGGAGTCATTAAACACCAACCGACCTTAGAACCCTAAATTGAACAACTTGGCTATTAGGACAGTAGCAGTATGCTACACTCATTGAGGCTAAACTCTCGAGATGGTTCTGGCCGCGAGAAAAGATTGCGATGCTGGAGTTATGACCGATTGAGGGTAGCCAATGATTTGAGATCTACTAGAACCCGGTTACTTTTGATAGGACAGGTTTTAACCAACGAAACTAAAAGAGGGTAATACCTAAACTTCATGCTGGCCTGAAACCTAAGTGTTGTCTTGTGTGATTTGTGTGCCTTTCCATGCTTGCCTATGTGAATACTTGTGGTGTGCTTCATCATAGCATCATGCCATCATACCATCGCATGCATCCTGTATAAAGGACTAACCCATTTCAAAGACAAAAAGTTTCATCTTTGCTCTATTTTGTAGGACATCATGATGCCCACACGTAGGAATACTATCCGGCTCAACTTTGTTCAACCACCAATTTTGCTCAAGGATTTGGTTGGTAGGATTCCAAACACTTCTTCCTTTATCAACAAACATGGTTCTCTCCTTGGCTTGATCACTGCAAAGTGGGACCAACAACTGATAAGTGTTCTGACCCAGTTTTATGACCCTCTGTATCATTGTTTCACCTTTCAAGACTTCCAGCTGGTTCCTACCCTGGAAGAATTCTCTTATTTGCTTGGGATCCCCGTCTTGGAGCAAACTCCTTTCACTGGTTTGGAAAAGACTCCTAGGCCTGAAGAGATTGCTGCAATTCTCCCCTTGACCAAAGAAGAGGTATTAGCTAACTGGGAAACTAGAAGTGGGGTCAAGGGCTTTTTGGTCAAATTTCTGGTTGGCAAGGCTAATGATTTCTGGAATGACTTGGACTTCAAGGCGTACGAAGATATTTTGGCTCTTTTGATTTATGGTCTGGTACTGTTTCCCAATCCTGACACCTTTATCAGTATCCATGTCATAAGGATCTTCATGTCTCTGAATCCTGTACCCACTCTTTTGGGTGATATCCTGCAACAACTCCATGCTCGTACTGCTCGAAAACGGGGAACTCTGTGGTGTTGTGCTCCTTTGCTAGTAAGGTGGTTTATTTCGCACCTTCCTAAGTTCGTGCTAAAGAATGAAGAAGGAAAGGGTTGGGCTCGTAGGCTAATGTCTCTCACTGATAACGACATCACTTGGACTCTCAGAGGTTTGGATGAGGTAGCTGTTATTGACCGTTGCGGAGAATACCCTAATGTTCCGTTGATTGGTATCCAAGGAGGAATCTCTTATAATCCATGCTTAGCTCTACGTCAGTTTGGAAGAGCCAGGGGAGTTGGGCCTCATGAAATGTTGGTTCCTCACTTCCATTTTGAGTTCCAGGCAGACAGTGACAAACTACGCCATGGATTCATTAAAGCTTGGGACAGAATTCACAAAGCTGACCCACATAAGTTGGGACCAAAGACCTCTCTACCATTGGAACCCTATTGCAAATGGGTCTGCATCCGTGCTCAGAGGTTAGGTATGCCGTACGAAGCTGTCAGACCTATCATTCTTGAATCTCCTGATGAAGATGGGGTTCCTCCAACTGTCCTCCCTCCTCAGATACCTACTGATTTTGACACAATGAAGAGATCTTGGGCGCAGCTGAAGGAAGAGCGGGATTTCTATCGGGAAAAGTTCAACGAGCAGGAACGGAAGATCCAGAGGCTGACTAAGCAAGTGGAGGAAGAGCGGGTTCTGAATAACTACATCAACACTGAGAAAAGGAGGCCATGGGAGCACTAATGGGCTTTGGATATTTTCTTTTATAGCTTTTATTTCCTTTCCAGTATTTTCCATTCCTATAATGCCTAAGGGCAAGTTGTTGAACAATTGAAAATTTTAATCTAATGAAGTGTGTTTCCCTTTTTGTCTACAAAGTTGAATCTTGTTTGTCTTTGAAAACATAAAACATACGCATTCCATTGCACCATATGCATAGCAGGTACCCTATTTCACAGGTTGCTTAATCTCCTTCGCTGTTTATTTTGAACAGCCATCATGAATCCAGACTCATCCAGTGAGCAAGCAATCAAGGCCCTTCAGGCCCAAAGTGCCCAGTTTCAAGAAATGGTCCTAAGCCTGGCCCAAGGACAGCAAGAGTTGAAGACTCTACTCCTGAAGAAGAAGAAGAAAAAGAGGACTGCGTTATTCAACACTGTACGCAGATTTGGTAACACACTCCATAATGAAGCTGAACCAACTACTTCTTCTGCTGAGAAAAACATTCCCCAAGGGGGAGGAGCTCCTAGTCCCGCAGTCTCCGACAACGAGACGGACTATAACGACAAACAATACCCACCTGCTGCTGACAGATACAAACAATTGGAGGACCGCTTGAGCGCCATGGAGATTCAGAATGTGCCGGGGCTGGATTTCAGAGATCTGGGGTTATCTTCTGGGGTAGTAATTCCACACAAGTTTAAGGCGCCTGCCTTTGCCAAATATGATGGGGCCTCCTGTCCAAAGCTGCATCTAAGGTCGTACGTAAGGAAGATCCAACCTTACACGGCGGATAAGAACCTTTGGATTCACTTCTTCTAAGATAGCCTTTCGGGGTCACAGCTTGAATGGTTCTATCAACTTGATGGAACTAGTATCCGACACTGGGAATATTTGGCAACCGCATTCTACAGGCAATATCAATACAATTCTGATCTCGCTCCAACGCGTACCCAACTTCAGGGTATGTCTCTAGGAACGGGGGAAGGGTTCAAAGAATATGCACAAAAATTGAGAGATTTTGCTGGCAGGGTGCAGCCTCCATTGACTGATCGTGAGCTGGTCGATATGTTTCTAGGGACTTTGTCTGGTCCATTTTTCAATCATTTGGTTGGTAACTCCTCCGCTGGGTTTACGGATTTGATTCTGACGGGAGAAAGAATTGAAGCTGGCATCAGGTCAAGAAAGATACAAAAAGCTGCCTCCACCAGTACTGAGAAGAGGCCTTTCAAGAAAGAAGCAAGTGCCGTCTATGGTCCTAGAAGACAAGTCAAGCCCGAAAATTTTCCCTCTTATTTATCAAATATTTTCTCACAAAGACCTCTTTTGGTTCAAGACTGCACTAGGGTTGATCAGCTCAAGACACCTCCTTAAGCACTGATGACCAAAATTAGGGTTTGGGATTGCACAAGGACAATTTAACTTTCATGGATCATTATGGACCCCCAAGATTACTCATGTCAAGTTTCAAGCCTTGGATCACACTTTTGCTCAGTCAATTGAGCAGTTGACCTAAAAATCACCTGTCAAGAGAAGTTTGTCTAAAAACTCACAATCACTCAGCTAATGCTTGTACTTCCTCTTGGAACCATACTTCCCACTTTTCTTCAAAATCAAGTAACATAGCAATCAGTCTAGAACTTGTACTTATGACCCTCTCAAGCACAAAAAACCTTCTCATTACTTATGTATGAGTCGTTGGCCACAAATCTCACGCATGTTTGAGCCCTAAAAACACCAAGAACTCATATTTGCATCTCACACCTCCATTGTTGCATATTCTGGCCAGAAATCCCAAAACCAAAAACTACTCGTGCGATTCTTGGCCTCTTACATCCAAAAGCTTCCAAGCATCATACACAAACAACCCCATTCCCTGTTACAGTTCTGTAACACCTCCATCACCATCTTCCATTTCCAAAAACAGAGGTCTGCATCTTGACTTCTCTAGGCCAGTTCAAGTACTTACAACTCAAAGTAACCATTGGAATAACTTCCCAGGGACTCAAGGAAGCTAACCTGATCATTACATCAACTTGAATGAAGCTTATTTGCCGAACATGATTTCCAGTTTTGAGGTAAGTTATCTCAACTTTGAACTCTTCATACAAGCAACATTAATGTTTAATTTGTGAATGAAAAATGTAGACATCATTGTTATAAAGCTAACCATTCTTTAGATTTCATTTATATTGCTTAAGTAGTTAGAATTTTGAATCTGAACATCTTGGAAAAATTAGGTCAGAATTTGGTACCATTCAAAATTCATGTTCATTCTTGGGAATTAGTTTAAGTTGTTTACATTTCTGGAATCGTGGTAAAATTTTACACAAGTTTCATGTTTACATTTTTGCAAATGGATGAGAAATGAACAAGTTACAGGTGGTCTGGCTGGAGGTTGAAGATGAAGTGTAATCAGGGTGCGTTTTGTATCATATATTTATTGTTTTCCTTATATCAACGGATGTATAGTCACCCCAGTGGTAAAGCGCACGCCTGTTCACCCTTAGGTCCTGGGTTCAAGCCGCAGCGTGACCTTTTGCAATTTTTCATGATTTTCTGATTTTCTTTTGCTTTTTTTGGCAGCGTTCGGGCTCTCATTGGGCCTAGTCCTTTTTTTCTCATATTACTCCTTGGGTTACTGATTCACCCCCCCTGACTTTTTTTTTTAATTTTTCTTTTCCTTATTATTATTATTATTAATATTATTATTTTTATCATTACTATTATTTTCATAAAATCACTAAGAAATCCAAAAATATTTTTTATTTATTTATTAATCATACTTATATATTTATTTTCTCCATAAAACAAAAGATTAAAAATATTTTCTTAAAGACAAATTAATTTCTTTTCTCCCTAAATAAATTCTTAGACTTAGGTTAAATTAATATAATTTTTTATTTTTTAGTTTAGAATTAATTTAGAATTTAGGTTATTTTTATAATTAATCTTCCTTTTATTTTCATTAATTTAAAACCTTTTTTTCATAAAAAAACCCTAAAAATTCTTTTCAAATTAATTTCTTTTCTTAATTAGTTTAATTTAATTCTATTTAACTTTAACTAATCTTTTTATTTAATTAGGGCAAGACAAAAAAAAACCCTTTCATAAAAAACAACAAAAACCATTTCCTTTTCCATTTATATTATTGCATTTTATTTTTCAATTGTTGTACAATATTCAATATGATTGTAATTGATAATTAGGTTTAATTTTCTTGTAAATCCCCATTTGTAATTTGTACACCCCCTCCCACAAGTATTGTAATAGCGTAGTAATTTTAAAATCCGCAATTTATCGCTTTATATACAAATGCTAGTAATTAGGATTTTTCTTGGAAAGACTAAAACCAATTAATTAGAAAATCCTAATCAAAGACAAAACCAAGCATAAAAAATAATGCATTTGCACACAAGCACCCCTAGGGTAAAATCCACTTGGTTGCCTTACAAAAATGGCCATGTTATGCATGTGAGGTATCTTAGCAAAAACAATCAAAATACAAGATCATAGTCCCTCGATGACACTATTAAAGTTGCCTCTCAAAATGATCTTAGTCCCTAAAGAAATATGTTAAGATACCTTGCAACATTGCTAATCATGGTTATACGATGACCCATGCCCGTCCCGTTTACATCCAAAAATAGGGTTGCTTACCAAATCAATGGTAAGATAAAAATTTCAAAGGAAAGAGGAAATAAACAAGAAAGACTTTTTGAGTAGGTAGATTGTTCCTAGTTACTTGCTCACTTTCAAAACAAAACATCCTTGCTATTTTCAAAACAAACACCAACACTTTCAAAAACATTTTTCAAAACTTGAAAACATTTTCAAAAAGATCAACACTTTGTATACATTCTTACGAACGAGAATACTTACAAAGTTTTCCTAAATGATAGCGCCCTTTTAAAATACTTTCAAAAACCACAGACAACACATTTTCAAACAAAAGCAAGTGATCTAGCAAGTAACTAAGAGACCGTGGAAAACCATGGATGAAAACGGTGCTAATACCTTCCCTTTTCATAATCTATCCCCCGAACTCAAGAAATAATCTTAAAGGTCTTTCCTGTGCTTTTTCACCTTTCCTTTTGGATAAAAGAAAATGTCGGTGGCGACTCTTGCTAACCGCAACATTTGCGATAAAACGCAAAACATCCAAGTCAGTTCTCCCACTGCATCACAATATGGATTAAGTGAGAAGTGTAAATTGGGATTATTTAACTTCGAATTGGTACTACTGATAGTGGATTTCCTTCCTAGATTGGTAGCCCCTAGAGTAGGTGAGTTGCACCTAACTAGGTTAACAATTTATTGTGTTCTTTAAGTTTCTACAATTTACTTTTCTGTATAATATTTTTGTTTTTAGCAAGTTTCTTTTACTGTTAGCGGATATTATAACATCTGTCATGACATTGTATATTGTTGAGACATCAGTCTTAACTTCTAATATTATGTGTGCCTGAATTTCAATTAGCATCAAGAGCAGGCACATTGTTCTGTTTATTGAGTGAGATTTAGGGATATAATTTATGGCATCATGGAGAAAGAAGGGGGATATAACAACATAACACCTATGTTGGATGGTTCAAACTATGATTGGTGGAAGGTCAAAATGATTTCTTTTCTAAAATATATGGATAGAAAGGATTGGAAGGCTATTTTAAAAGGATGTGAGCATCCATTTGTGAAGGACAAAGATAGGATGGAATCTATAAAACCTGAAGAAGACTGGGATGAAAATAATCATAAAGAAACCATCGGAAATTCCAAGGCTTTAAATTCTCTACTCAATGGAGTGGACAAAAATATTTCCAAGCTAATCAGTACATGCACTATAGCCAAGGATGCTTGGGAAATTCTCAAGATAACTTATGAAGGTACCTATAAAGTGAAGATTTCAAGACTTCAGCTTCTCACTTCCAAATTCTAGAACTTGAAGATGAATGATGGTGACACAACTTAGGAATACCAGATGAAGATTCTTGAAATTTCTAGTGCATCAATTGCCTTAGGAGAGAAGATGTCAGAAGCAAAACTGGTCAGAAAGATTCTTAGGTCCTTACCTAGGAGATTTGACATGAAATTTATGGTTATTAAAGAAGCTCGGGATATGAACAATGTGAGGGTTGATGAGCTTATTGGGTCACTTCAAACATTTTAATTGGCTATTGGTGACAAGGCTGGGAAAAAGAAAAACGGCATAGCTTTTGTATCCATTTCTAAATGTGAAGAAGGACAAGCTAGTTTAGATACTGATGAAGATCTGTTTAATACGGTTGTGTTACTTGGAAAGTAATTCAATAGAACTCTGAAAAGGTTAGATAGAAGAGGAAGACCAAATGTCAGGAACATCTCATATGACATCAGTAATAAGGATAACTTTCAGAAGAACATCAGGCCTGAAGAAAAGACCAATCAAAGAAAAGGCCTTCAATGTTAGGAGTGTGAAGGTTTTGGCCACATCAAACAAAAATGCCCCACTTGTCTCAAGAGGCAGAAAAATGGGTTTATTGTGTCTTGGTCGGATGATGAATCAGCAGATGAGGCTAACAATATGTTGTACCCTAAAATTTTCCCTCTCGTTTCTCAAAGGATCATCCTGGACCCTCAAGTTTGCTCCTAGCAGGTTTCAAGTCTTGAATTACGATTTTCTAAGAAAATCATTCACAAGGGCAAAATGGTCAAAAACACACTGAAAAGTCAAACTTTGACTTTTGGATCAAAAATCAAGTTTCAACAATTATATTTCATCAATACATGAAATTGGTTCATCAAAAATCAGAAGTTAGAAATTACTTTGAAAAATCAAATTTCTAAACATTTAGAAAATTTTCTAAGTGTTAAGAGAATATGATACTTCTGAACTTCTGGGCCAGTCTTCACGCAAATGCAATCAGAATTTGAAAACATGGTTCAGAACATGACTCTTCAATTAAAACGTATGGAAACTATGTCCTTCAATCAGAACGTGACTCTTCATCATATGGAGGCTATGTTATATGCTTCGATCAGAGCCTCACCCTTCAAATCTCACTCTGGTCTTCCGCGATCAGAACATCACCAAATCCCAAAACCTCGTTTTAGCAACCTGCTGTAGTGTTGTAGTACAGTCCTACCACCACCTGCCACAACACTCCAAGGTGCTGTCGATCCAGTCCTTGCCTGTGTTTTTCCCAAAACCCCATAATTGCACCAAATTAGCATGCAAAAACTGTGTTTAAAAAGCAATGGAACATTATTCCAAAAAGGTTAAAAATCCCATTTGTTTTTCCCCTTAAAACCATAGCAAACCAATCTATAAATAAGTTGCTCCATCACACGTTCAAGGGGCTAGATTTTGGAGAGAGAGAGAGAGAGAGAGAGAGAGAGAGAGAGAGAGAGAGAATTATGAAAGAGAGAAAAGGAAACAATAAAAACCTTCTCAAATCCTAAACAAAACCTTTGTACTTCCCTTTGAATCAAATGACATAACCAATGTTCCGTTGCTCTCACTGACTCCAGAACATATGAAGGAAAGAACTCAAGTTCCAAGCACACGCTCCAGTTTCAAGGTAAGTCTTGCTAACTTTGCATCTTTTCATTCAGAACATCATTAAATATGTAAATATCATAGTATTGATGTTGTCCATATCATTGCATAAATAGAAGAGAAAAAACTATGGACCAGAACTTGAATAAAGCTAGGCTCAGAATTAGAATTTAAAACTTCTATAAACTGATGTGTTTTCATCCTTTTGATTTGCTGTTAAGAACTGAATAAATTGCTGATATGCTGATTAATATGAGGAAAAAGTGAAATGTAACACATAACTTCTGAGTTTCTCTTCACTGTTTTAACACAAAAACTTCTAGGATTTCTTATTGTTTCAACACAGAACTTCTGATTTTCCCTCACTGTTTAACACAATACAGAACTTCAGATTTTCACTCATTGTTTAGCACAACACGGAACTTCTGAGTTTCTTCTCACTGTTTTAACACAACATAATTCCTAGGTTTTTTTGCACTGTTATGATACGGTAACAGAACTTGTAACTTTTTACTCACTATTAACACAACACAGAACTTCTGACTTTTCACCCACTGTTTAAGACGACACAGAACTTCTGACATTTTGTTCACTATCTAAACACCACCCAGAATCTTTGTTTTCTTCCCCCTCTAACGTTTCTTACAGGACCTCAGAGTGTATCAATCCAGAACTTCTGATTCCCACTGACATTTCTTTCTGAGTCACAGTGCGTCTGGTATCAGCACTTCTGATCCCTTTTGTTTTGCATGCAGCAGCACGCTAATTCTATCTCTTATTATTTTCCCTTTTTTATCATTTTCAATATCAATAATCTTTTTATTAATATAAAAAAGACATAAAAATATTTCCTTTTTATTAATTAATTTATTTCTTTTTTTATTCATTAAGACAAAAAACCACTTTCAAAACAAGTATTTCTTCTTCTTATATTGTATTTCAATATGGTTGTAATAGTTAAATAGGATTTAAATTCTTATAACCCCTCATTTGTGAATTTGTACCCCCCATCCCTAAATGATGTAATAGTGTAGGACCTTTACGTTTCCGCAATTTATTATTTTCAAGTATAAATGCTAGTAATTAGAGTGTGTATGGCAAGACATAAAATCAACAAATAGATAACCCTAATCAAGATAAAATGCGTGTAAATCAAACACACTTACACACTAGCACCCTTAGGGTAATTCCACTTTGTTGCCTTTTGGAAAATTGTCATGTCTCTCGAATATGGGCATTTTAGCAAAGACCCTCGATAAAAGATCATAGTCCCTCGATGACCCTCAATGTTTCCTTCGGTAAATGATCACGTCCCTAAATGACATTGCTAAAACGTCCTATAGGTTTCTTTCAATGACTATACAAACGTCTCGTGCCCGTCCCTTCACATCCAACGATGGGGTTTCTTACCAAAACAATGGTAAGATAATAACATCTAAAGGAGGAGAAAAAGAACGTTTAAGACCTTTTGAGTAGGTAGGTTACTCCTAGTTGATCGCTTGCTCACAACAAAAATGTTTTATACACCAACACTTTCATCTTGAAACATTTTCAAAAGACAAACACTTTGTACGCGTTCTTATAGAAATAATAGCCATTACAAAGAAGACACCTTTTTTAAAATCACTTTCAAAAACACATTCCACAAATACATCTTTGAACTATTTTTGAAACAACACTTTGTACGTGTTCTTATAGAAACGAGAACCATTACAAAGACATTTTCAAAATACTTTCAAAACCCACACCATAGGAACATTCAAACAAAAGCAAGTGATCTAGCAAGCAACTAAGAGCCCGTAGATAACTACGGATAAAAAGGGTGCTAATACCTTCCATTTTCATAATCTACCCCCCGAACTCAAGAAAACATCTCTAAAGGTTTTTCTTGTTCTTTTCATCCTTTCCTTTTAGATAAAAGAAAAGTTAGTGGCGACTCTTCCTATCCGCACAATTGCGATCAAACGCAAAACAACCAAGTCATTTCTCCCATCGCGTCAGAACTGGCGACTCTGCTGGGGACTAACTTAAAAGTGGGGTTACCTTAGGGATAGATCACCTTTACTTGCTTTCTTTTTTTGACTTATATGCTTTACATTTTGGTTCTTTGTTTGGGCTTAAATCCTCTACCCAGATTTGGGATACCTTATAGGTAAGTAGCAATACGTTGTGGAAATGTGCGGGGTATACCGACATGGTCTAAGCAATAGCTACGTTAGTGTTACATATTTGTGGGTACCAGTAGCCCTTGAGTAGCCAAGGAGAATACGAGGCCACTGAGTGATGTCATGAAGCACTGACTAACTTTTAGAACCTTTACTTGACCAACTTGGCCATTAGGACGTAGTGAGATGACCGACTTTGGTGCAGTCCGAAGTTGGTAGATACTCGATGCTACACTCATTGAGGTTTGGCTTTTTTGGGATATTTCGGTCACCGTGAAAGAGGCTTGCGCTGAAACAATGCCCGAGAAGACAAATCAGTGATATTGAGATCCCTTAGAACCCGGTTACTATTACTAGGACAGGTTGAGCCAACCAAACTTCAAGAGGGTACTTACCTATAAAAACTCATGCAAGCCTAAACCTAAGGATTTGTTTGATTTAAGTTGGCATATGCTTGTACATAACATCATGACATCATACCATAGCATTTTAAACTAACCATTTCAAGGATTTTGAGATTCATCTTTGTTCTGTTTTGTAGGATATGACTCCCACTGGCAGGAACACAATCCAAGTCAACCTTGTACGAGTACCTTTTCAGCTCAAGGATTTAGTGTCAAGGGTCCCTGAGAATTCTACGTTCACCAAAAGACATGGATGACTTCTCAACTTGGTTACCTCGATCTTTGATGAAGATATGATGAAGGTGCTTTTCCATTTCTTTGACCCGTTGCACCATTGCTTTACCTTCCTTGATTACCAGCTTGTACCAACTATTGAAGAGTTCTCTCAGCTCTTAGAATTCCTATCCTTGGTCAATTACCTTTCAATGGTACCGAAAGAGACCCAAGCCCTGAAGAGGTTTCCCGAGCTTTACACTTGCAACAATCTGACGTCATGGATAATTGGGAAACAAGAAGTGGTGTCAAAGGGTTCTTAGCCAAGTTCTTACTGGAAAAGGCTCAAGACTATTGTAACAACCTGGATTTACAAGTTTCGAAGAAATTTTGGCTTTTCTCATCTATGGGTTGGTACTATTTCCAAATCCTGACCAACTTATAGATGTGAATGCTGTCAAAATCTTTTTATCTCACAATGCGGTGCCTACTTTGTTGGGAGATATCTTGTATTCTCTCCATGCTCGCACCATGAAGAGAAGAGGAACCCTCATGTGTTGTACTCCTATGTTAGCTAAATAGTTTGTTTCACATCTTCCTCGATCCGTTGTGAAGAATGAGCAAGGTTTGAGGTGGTCCAACAGGCTGATGTCACTCAGGCATTCAGATATCTATTGGTGTTCTCGATATTTAGAGGACATTACTATCATCGATCGTTGTGGGGAATTCCCTAATGTTCCTCTGCTTGGAATTAGGGGAGGCATCACTTATAACCTTTGCTTAACTCTACAACAGTTTGGGTACGCACAAAGAGATGGTCCACATGACGCAATCATCCAACGTGTAGTTTTCGACTATGAAAGTGACAATCAAGACTATCGTTGGAGATTTATACGAGCCTGGAAGATGGTAAGAAACGTGGATAGTAGGACATTGGGGCACAAGAATTCCATTCCCCTTGAGCCTTACCTTAGGTGGGTACGGGCTCGTGCTCAGAGTCTTGCAATGCCTTACCCCTCCATTCTCCCAGTTATCATAGAGCCTGTTGTTAAAGGAGATGTCTCATACACTATCCTTCATCCTAACATGCCCACCTCTCTCGAAGACTTACAAAGGGATTGGATACAACTTAAGGAAGAACGAGACACTTTCAAATCCCAATTCCATGCCAGCGAGGATAAAGTTCTGGAACTCACCAAGCAGCTTCATGAAGAGCGGAGTTTGAACGCCTACATTGCACCAAAGAGGATGCGTTCAACTTTTTTGTCTTAGGAGTTTTTGTATCTTATTTATTTCATTGTAAGCCCAAATAGGCATGATGTACTCAAACTTGGATTTATTAATATAACGTGTGTTCCTTTTTTTTCTAAAGCAAATTTAAATCTCTAATTTCCTCGAAATCATTTGCATATGCATCTTCATTCATCATAACGCAAACAGGTTTCTTACAACAGGTCTCCTTATCTTTCTACTATTTATTTCAGTGAGATGGATATTGAGCAGACAATAAAAGATCTCCAGGTACAGAACGCCCAGTTTCAACAAATGTTCTTGAATCTGGAAAAAGGACAAGAGGATTTGAAAACTCTATTGATCAAAGAAAAAAAGAAGAAAGCAAAGAAGTCAATTGGGGTTTTGAATCCGGGAAGAAGGTTCAAAGGACTAGCCAGACAGACTCTAGACTTTGCAACATCATCGGGTGAAAGGGATAATCAAGAAGGGAAAAACAAGGAAGTGACTGGCCCTCCAGAATCTGAAGAGGAAGAAGAGGTTGACTACTCTGAAGAGTAGTATCCTCCAACAGACGACAAATACAAATAGTTGGAAGATCGCCTAAATGCTAAGGAGATCCAGAAGGTACCCGGGTTGGATTTTGAAGAGCTAGGACTTGTCTCAGGGGTTGTCATACCACAAAAATTCAAGGTCCCCACTTTCTCTAAATATGACGGTGTCTCTTGTCCAAAGCTGCATTTGAGATCATACGTCAGGAAAATTCAACCCCATACTGCAGATAGGAATCTATGGGTGCATTTATTCCTAGAAAGCTTGTCATGGACGCAGTTGGATTAGCTCTATCGGTTGGAAGGGGACCAACATCCGCAATTGGGAAGATTTGGCGGCCGCTTTTTACAAGCAATACTAGTATAATGCTGACTTAGCTCCAACACGGACACAGTTGCAAGGCATGTCTATGGGTACAGGTGAAGGTTTCAAAACCTATGCTCAAAAATGGTGAGATCTCGCGGAAAGGGTCCGACCCCCTCTATCTGACAGAGGATTGGTGGATATGTTCTTAGGCACACTATTTGGTCCATTCTTCAAACACCTGATCGGAAGCTCCTTGGATGGGTTTACCGAATTAATCATGACCAGTGAACGGGTAAAAGTGGGTATAAAAAGTGGCAAAATTCAAAGAGTTGCATCCTCGAGCATGATGAAGAAACCCTTTACCGGAAAAAAGGAGGTCAGTGTTGCATATGACTATAGGAATCAGGACATAACTGAATGCCGTCCAGCGGTAGGGGCTGTCATGATCTCTAAGCCTGCACCTACTCAACAAAGGAATAATCAGTTTAGAACCGAAAGGCCGGTAACACAATTTACCTGGATAAATATGACGTTATCTCAAGTCTTGCCACATTTGTTGAAATCTAATCTGGTAACTTTACGGGAAGCTCCGAAGAATCCCAACACTGCCTCTCCCCATTATAACCCAAATGCTCATTGTGCTTACCATTCAGAAATTTTAGTTCGTGATACAAATGACTGCTGGGCTTTGAAAAACAAGGTGCAATACCTTCTCGAGGCAGAGGAAATTGAATTTGATGCCCCTGAGATCCCAAATATTATCACTGCTCCTATGCCCAAGCATGGCCGTGGTGTTAACGATGTTGAAGATGATGTGTTTGTTACTATTCTTGATGAAATATTTACTCCTCTCCTAACCGTCAAAAGGAACCTATTGAAGGCCGGTTTATTTCTGGGATATGGTGAAGGCTGCCACCTCTGTTTATCTCTATCGACTGGTTGTCATTTATTGAAGGCATGTGTCCAGCGCCTGATGGATGACAAAGAGATTTTGTTTGAAAAGAATCTCGTTCCAACCATTTCTTACAAGGATGTTTCAATAATAACCATTTCCTCCAATCCTCCCAGGGTCTCCACCAAAAGACCCATTAGGATTACATCTATTTCAAAGGTGACTCCACTGATAATTACTATACCAAGGCCAATCCCATACTCCTCAGACAAAACTGTTCCCTGGAACTATGGGGGTAACGTCTACTACCACAGTGTCAAGCAAGATTAGTTGGTTGATAAACACCTGGTTTTTGAGAAGGCTGGCCCCAACATTGGCAACATTGTGGGAACCAGCAAAATAACCAGAAGAGGAAGAGTGTTCTCCTCTGATATTTCTCCTCCAAAAGCTATTACCGGTCATGTGATCATTCCTGCTTTTTTTCCTGCTGATACTACTATTACAGTTCCTGTGATTACCCCTGTTGACACTCCTACCACCGAGTCAAACGAGACTCGGGGTAAAGACATTTTGGTTGAGCCTGTCCGGACGAAGGCGCATTCAGTATCTGTCCCAAAGGCTTCCAAGAAGGAGATGGAAGAAATTTTGAAAATTATAAAGAGAAGCGACTACAATGTAGTCGAACAGCTAGGGAAGACCCCTTCAAAGATTTATATGCTATATTTATTGTTGTGTCTGAAGCTCATGCGAAGGCTTTGGTGAAATTTCTTAAAACTACCCATGTGCCACAGGAAACCTCTACTGACCAATTCGAAGATTGTGTGGCTAGTTTTACAACTGATAACGGTTTGGGATTTTTTGATGCTAATCTGATGCCTAGAGGGAGGAAACATAATGATGCGTTGCATGTCTCTGTCGAATTCATGGGCACTACTTTGGCCCATGTCCTGGTAGATACTGGTTCATCATTGAATGTGCTGCCTAATAAGGCTCTGGATAGACTAGACTGTGAAGGTTTGACCTTAAAATCCAGCAAGATAGTGGTAAGGGCCTTCGATGGTTCGAAGAGAATGGTGCACTGGGAGATGGACATCCCCGTCAAAGTTGGAACTCAGACCTTTGATTCAACTTTCTATGTGATGGATATCCGCCCTTCCTATTCCTGTTTATTGGGCCGACCTTGGATTCATGGCGCTAGTTCTGTCACCTCTACATTACATCAGATGTTGAAGTACCCAATCAAGGGAAAAATCATCACTGTCCATGGATAGGAGGAATATATGGTCAGTCACCTGAACTCCTTCAAGTATGTGGAAATGGATTATGAATTCATCAAAACTCTGTGTCAGCATTTCGAGGAAGTCCCACAAACAGTTGCATCAACCAAGATTGTTTCCAAAGTCCCGAAGATTACCAAACCTCCACTGAAGATGGCTTCTCTAAAAGATGCCAAGGAAGTAGTCGAAGAAGGTGGGTGTACCATTTGGGGCCAACTTCCAGATATTCCCTACAAATCTGACAAATTTGGTTTGGATTTTACTTTAGGAGCCCAGATAGCTATTCGCCGTGCTCATGCGGGGGGACCACCTTTACGGATCAGCAACCATGGAGTCAACACAGTGGAAGAAAGTGATGACAGTTGTGACCTGGAAGAATGGATTTTTCCAACCATCAGCGGAGGACTCAACAATTGGGAAGCCAAAGAATTCGTCCCTATTACTTTTATCCAACAGTAATTGTCTTTAAATTTTTTTCGGACTTGTAATAATTAAACAATTTAGACTTTAAAGCCTTGTATCTTACCTGAGGCACAACGGTCCATTTGTGAGGGTTGTTACTTCATTTTCATATGTCATCAATAAATCATGGACGTTTTTGCATGCATATTTTATGCTCTTTGTTCTTCTTTTTCTACATTTTATTTTTTCAAAGATAGCTATGCTCTTACACACATTCACATATCAAAATGCAGATCCACATCCACTCAGGTTCCTGTGGGTAACGATTCTGCTATGGCCTATTGTAACTTTGAAAATCCAATCTACCAAGCCGAAGACGAAGGTGAGGAAGATTATGAGGTGCCATGGGAACTAGCCAGGTTACTACAACAGGAAGAAAGGACCATACAGCCCCACGAAGAGCCGGTTGACACAGTTAACTTAGGTACCAAAGAGGACAAGAAAGAAGCCAAGGTAGGTGCAATTCTGGAACCTAGTGTCAAGAAGCGCTTAACTCAGTTACTACATGACTATGTTAAGTTTTTTGCCTGGTCATACAAAGACATGCCAGGACTTGACGCTGATATCGTGGTCCATCGTATGCCGACAAAAGAAGACTGCCCTTTGGTAAAACAGAAAGTCCACCACATGCGGCCAGAAATGTCAGAGAAGATCAAGAATGAAGTCATGAAGAAATTCAACATCGGATTCTTAGTTTTCACCTCCTATCCACAACGGGTCGCCAATGTTGTTCCAGTACCTAAAAAGGACGGTAAAGTACGCATGTGTATGGATTAGAGACTTGAATAGGGCAAGCCCTAAGGATGAATTCCCGCTTCCCCACATTGATATTCTGGTTGACAACACCGTGCAACATAAAGTATTCTCCTTCATGGGTGGTTTCTCCGGGTACAATCAAATCAAAATGGCACCTGAGGACATGGAAAAAACGACCTTTGTCACACAGTGGGGCACATTCTGTTACAAAGTTATGCCATTCGGGTTGAAGAACGTTGGGGCAACCTATCAGCGTGCCATGGTAGCTATGTTTCACGATATGATCCATCATGAGATAGAGGTCTACATGGATGACATGATAGCCAGATCTCAAACTGAAGAGGAACACCTTGACCATTTGCAGAAACTGTTTGAAAGACTGAAGAAATACAAACTAAGGTTGAACCCGAGTAAATGCACATTTGGAGTGAGGTCCGATAAACTCCTAGGCTTCATTGTCAGAGGTAAAGGTATCAAAGTGGACCCTGCAAAGGTAAAAGCAATACAAGAAATGCCTGCTCCTCGCACCGAGAAGGAAGTCAAAGGATTCTTAGGACGACTAAACTACATCGTCAGATTCATTTCTCACCTAACCGCTACTTGTGAACCAATCTTCAAATTACTGAAGAAAGATCAAGTGTTGGATTAGAACGAATACTGTCAGGTTGCCTTCGACAGGATCAAAGAGTAACTTCAAGAGCCTCATTTTTTGATGCCTCCATTCGAGGGAAGACCTTTGATCATATATCTAATTGTCTTGGAAAATTCAATGGGGTGTGTACTGGGGGGCAGCATAACGAGTCTGGCCGAAAAGAGCATGAAATATACTACCTGAGTAAAAAGTTTATCGACTGTGAAACCAGATATTCACTGCTCGAGAAAACTTGTTGCGCTCTGGCATGGGCTGCTCATCGGCTAAGACAATATATGTTGACCCACACTACCTTATTGATATCCAAGATGAATCCAATTAAATACATATTCGAGAAGCCCACCCTCTCTGGAAGAATAGCAAGATGGCAGATGATCCTGACTGAATACGACATTTAATACACTACCCAAAAAGTAATAAAGGGCAATATGCTAGCCGATCACCTTGCTCATCAGGCTGTGGATGACTATCAGTCCATGAAATTCGAGTTCCCAGATGAAGACATCATGATGGTAAACAATTGTGAAGAACTCAGACCATATGACAAGCCTGAACAAGGATCCTGATGGACCTTGGTTTTTGACGGAGCTTCCAACGCACTCAGCAACAGCATAGGCATTGTGATCATATCCCCTAAAGGATGTCATACTTCCTTCACTGCGAGGCTTTGTTTCAACTGTACCAATAATATGGTGGAATATGAAGTATATTTTATGGGTATCAAAGTCGCCATAGATTTGGGAATCAAGTCCTTAAATGTATTTGGAGATTCAGCCCTAGTCATCAGTCAGATCAAAGGAGAATAGGACACGAAGCATCCTAATCTCATCCCTTACAAAGAACATGTGTTGAAATTAATCCCACATTTTGAGGAAATTACCTTTGAGCATTTTCCACGAGAGTAAACTCAACTAGCGGACGCGCTAGCCACTATGTCATCCATGTTTAAAATCAGGTGGGATAACAAGGCTCCCCAGATCACTATTAAGCAGATGGCTGAACCAGCTTACTGTCACGAGATCGATACTGAAGAAGTAGTGGACAAGCCTTGGTTCCATGAAGTTAAGAGGTATCTCGAGGCCCAAGAGTATCCGGAGGGAGCTTCATTCAATGATAAGAAGTTCTTGAGAAGATTTTCTGCTAAATTCTTTCTCAGTAACAGAATCCTCTATAAACACAACCACGACTCTACTTTTCTTTGTTACATAGACAAGAGTGAGGTGGAAAAGATCATGGCTGACTTACACGAAGGTACCTTTGGCACTCATTCTAGTGGACACACGATGGCTCAAAAGATCCTACGGGCAGGATACTACTGGTCCACCATAGAAGTAGATTGTTATCCATATTCGCGAACTTGTCACAAGTGCCAGATCTATGCTGACAAAGTGCATGTTCCTACGGTTCCCCTAAACGTCCTGACTGCTCCTTGGCCCTTCGCAATGTGGGGCATTGACATGATTGGAGAGATCGAACCCACAGCATCTAATGGACACCGCTTCATCTTGGTTTCCATTGATTACTTCACGAAGTGGGTCGAGGCAGCTTCATTCGCTTCTGTTACCAAGAACATTGTGGCCTGATTCATCAAACAGAATCTCATCTGTAAATACGGGTACCCAGAGAGAATCATCACAGATAATGGTACCAATCTCAACAATACTATGATTACCGCACTATACGCGCAATTCAAGATCCAGCACCATAACTCTTCTCCTTACCGGCCAAAGATGATTGGCACTGTAGAAGCCGCAAATAAAAACATCAAGAAGATAATACAAAAAATGATAGAGACCTACAATGACTGGCATAAGATGTTACCATTTTCTCTCCATGGTTATCGTACCACAGCGCGCACGCCAACAGGGGTAACTACTTTCTCTTTGGTATACAGTATGGAAGTTGTCTTACCAATTGAAGTCCAAATACCCTCTCTGGGTATCATAAAAGATGCAGGGTTGAATGAAGATGAATGGATTCAAACTCGACTTGACCAATTGAACTTGATTGGTGAGAATAGGCTTGCAGCTGTCTGTCATGGTCATATGTACCAAAAACGTATAATCAAAGCTTTTAACAAGAAGGTCAGACGTCAGGTATATCGGGTTGGTGATTTGGTAATCAAGCGTATCATATTGCCACAAGGTGATCCCAAGGGAAAACATACTCCTACATATGAAGGACCATTTGTGATCAAAAACATATTCTCTGGTGGAGCAATGATCTTAACCACTATGGATGGCGACGACCGTCTGCACCCTGTAAATGCAGACATAGTTAAAAGATACTACGCATGAATAAAGACCCGCTAGGTCGACTGGCCTAGGAAAAAATTAGGGCATCCTGGCGAACCAAAAGGGTTCGGGAAAAAATTAGGGATAAAATACAAAAAAAAATTGTACACCCAACAAGCTGAAAACTTGAAAGGGCGGCTTGAGCAAAAAAAAGGGTACCCCGGTGAACTGAAAACCCGAAAGGGCGGTCCATGAAAAAGTTAGGGATTGAAAGTGTATGACTATGTCCCGTTGGATCACCTTACAAACAACCTTTAGTATCGGATGACAAACTCAAACGGTTCTAATCAATCCAATCGGCTGCGGACAAAGCAGCAGGTGGATGAGACACTCAGAGACACGAAGGATATAGCAGAGTAGGAACCCCATGGGATTATTTTACATAGCTATCTTTTCTTTGTATCAGTTTTCATTTTCTACGATGACATTCTCTTACTAGGATGTTCGTCTCTTTGTACAAAATACTTATTCAAGTTAATACAAAGATATTCCTTTAAAAGTGCAAAACTATCTATTTTTCTTTTATTTTCCTGTTTTGTTTGCAAAAGCGTCCAATGATTATTTTTGAACATATGCATTTAAACGCAGTTACTGCTTATAAATGAACGCTTAAAAAAGGGAGAACTAAACAAAAAGACAATTACTAATGGATTTAAGAAACATGACAACATCGGTGGGCCATTCCCTGAAATCCCCGCAGGTACTTTCTCCAATAGGGGCAGAAGCAAGAACATCTTGCTACAAGATCTTTTTCATATCTCCAGCATGCAGCCTACTGGTATCTTTTTCCTTCATATCTTCGACAGAGCAAAAACTTCCAGTTACCACCTCAAAAATTCCCTAGCAAAGATCGCACGACTTCTCAGGATTTCCCAGCAGGATTTCATAAAGTCCACAAGCAATGCACGACGCTTCTCTTCCCCAACAAAGTTTATTTCTCTAATAATGGAAACTCATCCATCAACACTTCAACTTCAATATGAAGACTTACACTCCCCATTCCCAGCAATAGTCAGGGATTTATTTTTCTCAATCCAACAACACTGCAACAGAATAGCTTACATGTGCATACATCGCATCCATGCGTCATAAACATCAATGACACAAATCCATATATTGAAATCTCATTGCACTATGAATTTCATACATCATGGCATCACATACAACTAACTCTTGACCTTTTTCAGGAAAGATCAATCAATAGAAAATTATTATCAAATTTTCAACAAAACAAGACAAATATCTATGAACAAATAATTCGTGGATCAATTCCTGAAACAGGACGGGATTACTATCTACGTGAAAAATGCTTCCTTCAGGCCTCTGCTGGTTCAGTTCTAAACCTCTCAGCGGTTTATCCTGATTCCTTATTGCAGACATCTCCTCTGGTTCAGATAAATCGCACCAAGATTTATTCTGATTCTTCTCCAGACCCCTGCTGGTTCAGTTTAAATCTCTCAACGGTTTATCCTGATTCTCTCCCCAGTAGACATTTTCTCTAGTTCAGATAAGTCGCTCTAAGATTTATTCTGATTATTTTCCAGACCCCTGTTGGTTCAGTTTAAATCTCTCAATGGTTTATCCTGATTCTTCCTGCAGACATCTTTCTCTGGTTCAAATAAATCGCTCCAAGATTTATTCTGATTCTTTTCTAGACCCCTGTTGTTTCAGTTTAAATCTCTCAACGGTTTATCCTGATTCTTTCCCGCAGACATCTTTCCCTGGTTCAGATAAATTGCTCCAAGATTTATTCTGATTCTTTTCCAGACCCTTGTTGGTTCAGATCAAATCTCTCAATGGTTTATCCTGATTCTTTCCAAATAAGACACTTTCTCTGGTTCAGATAAGTCTCTCCAAAGATTTATCCCGATTCTTCCCAGTTAAAGAATATTCAAGACTTCTTCTAGGTTCAGTTTTAAATTAACCGAAGGTTTATTATGATTCTTTCCCCGGTTGAAGTTAAGTTTAGACTTAGTCTAATTTATGTCAACGGTCACCTCCAGATGACATCTGTACGCCCATCTCCGCCAACTCTCCATAATTCCTCCAAATGGCATCTTTAAGCCCATTCCTTACACCTCAACCACAATATCATCAAGTGCAAATTACTGGGCACTCTAGTGTTCAATCATCTTCTACCCTCAAGTCACGAATAGCAGATTCACCAATCTAACTCTTCAGGTTTAAGAAGATTGAATAGGGGCAGTTGTTGTATCCCAAAATTTGCCCTCTCATTTTATCAAAGGATCATCCTGGACCCTCAGGTTTTCTCCTAGCAGGTTTCAAGTCTTGAATTACGATTTTCCAAGAAAATCATTCACAAGGGCAAAATGGTCAAAAGCACACTGAAAAGTCAAACTTTGACTTTTAGATCAAAAATCAAGTTTCAACAATTATATTTCATCAAGACATGAAATTGGTTCATCAAAAATCAGAAGTCAGAAATTAGTTTAAAAAATCAAATTTCTAAACATTTAGAAAATTTTCTAAGTGTTAAGAGAATATGATACTTCAGAACTTCTGGGCCAATCTTCACGCAAGTGCAATCAGAATTTGCAAACATGGTTCAGAACATGACTCATCAATCAGAACGTATGGAAACTATGTCCTTCAATCAGAACGTGACTCTTCAGCATATGGAGGCTATGTTCTATGCTTCGATCAGAGCCTCACCCTTTGAATCTTACTATGGTCTTCCGCAATCAGAACATCACCAAATCCTAAAATCTCATTTGAGCAACCTGCTGCACTGCTGTAGTACATTCCTGCCACCTGCTGCCACAACACTTCAACGTGCTGCTGATCCAGTCCACGCCTGCGTTTTTTCTCAAAACCCCATAATTGCACCAAATTAGCATGCAAAAATTGTGTTTAAAAAGCAATGGAACGGTATGGCAAAAAGGTTAAAAATCCCATTTGTTTTTCCCCCTAAAACCACAGCAAACCCATCTATAAATAAGTTGCTCCATCACAAGTTCAAGGGGCTGGCTTTTGGAGAGAGAGAGAGAGAGAGAGAGAGAGAGAGAGAGAGAGAGAGAGAGAGAGAGAGAGAGAGAGAGAGAGAGAGAGAGAGAATTATCAAAAAGAGAGAAAAGGAAATAGTAAAAACCTTCTCAAATCATAAACAAAACTTGTGTCCTTTCCTTTGAATCAAAGAACATAACCATTGTTCCACTGCTCTCACTGACTCAAGAACATTTGAAGGCAGCAACTCAAGCTCCAAGCACACGCTCCAGTTTCAAGGTAAGTCTTGCTGACTTTGCATCTATTCATTCAGAACATCTTTAAATATGTAAATATCATATTATTGATGTTGTTCATATCATTGCATAAATAGAAAAAAAAACTATGGACCTGAACTTCTTTAATAAATCTAGGCTCAAAATTAGAATTAAAACTTCTATAAACTGATGTGCTTTCATCCTTTTAATTTGTTGTTAAGAACTGAATAAATTGCTGATATGCTGATTAATATGAGGAAAGAGTTGAAATGTAACACAGAACTTCTGAGTTTCTCTTCACTATTTTAACACGAACACTTCTAGGATTTCTTATTGTTTCAACACAGAACTTCTGATTTTCCCTCACTGTTTAACACAATACAGAACTTCAGATTTTCACTCATTGTTTAGAACAACGTAGAACTTTTGAGTTACTTCTCACTGTTTTAACACACCAGAATTCCTAGGTTTATTTTTGCACTGGTATGATACGGTAACAGAACTTTTGAATTTTTACTCACTGCTAACACAACACAAAACTTCACTTTTCACCCACTGTTTAACACGACACAAAACTTCTGACATTTTTTTCACTGTCTAAACACCACCCAGAATCTCTGTTTTCTTCCCCTCTAATGTTTCTTGCAGGACCTCAGAGTGTATCAATCCAGAACTTATGATTCCCACTGACGTTTCTTTCTGAGTCAAAGTGCGTCTGGTATTAGCACTTCTGATCCCTTTTGTTTTGCTTGCAGCAGCACGCTGATTCTATCTCTCATTATTTTCCCTTTTTTATCATTTTCAATATCAATACTCTTTTTATTAATACAAAAAAATACATAAAAATATTTCCCTTTTATTAATTAATTTATTTCTTTTTTTATTCATTAAGACAAAAAACCACTTTCAAAACAAGTGCTTTTTCTTCTTATATTGTACATTTAAATATGGTTGTAATAGTTAAATAGGATTTAAATTCTTGCAACCCCACATTTGTAAATTTGTACCCCCATCCCTAAATGATGTAATAGCATATGACCTTTACATTTCGGCAATTTATTGTTTTCAAGTATAAATGCTAGTAATTAGGGTGTGTATGGCAAGACATAAAATCAACAAATAGATAACCCTAATCAAGACAAAATGTATGTGAATCAAACACACTAGCACCCTTAGGGTAATCCCACTTTGTTGCCTTTCGGAAAATAGTCATGTCTCTCGAATATGAACGTTTTAGCAAAGACCCTCAATAAAGATCGTAGTCCCTCGGTGACCCTCAATGTTGCCTTCGGTAAACGATATCGTCCCCAAACGACATTGCTAAAACGTCCCATAGGTTGCTTTCTATGACTATACAAGTGTCTTGCGCCCATCCCTTCACATCCAACGATGGGGTTTCTGACCAAAACAATGGTAAGACAACAACATCTAAAGAAGGAGGAAAAGCACGTTTAAGACCTTTTGAGTAGGTATGTTACTCCTAGTTGTTCGCTTGCTCACAACAAAAATGTTTTATACACCAACACTTTCATCTTGAAACATTTTCAAAAGACAAACACTTTGTACACGTTCTTATAGAAACGAGAGCCATTACAAAGAAGACACCTTTTTTTAAATTACTTTCAAAAACACATTTCATAAATACATCTTTGAACTATTTTTGAAACAACACTTTGTACGCATTCTTATAGAAACGAGAACCATTACAAAGACATTTTCAAAATACTTTCAAAACCCATACCACAAGCACATTCAAACAAAAGCAAGTGATCTAGCAAGCAACTAAGATCCCGTAGATAACTACGGATGAAAAGGGTGCTAATACCTTCCCTTTTCATAATCTACCCCCCGAACTCAAGAAAATATCTCTAAAGGTCTTTCCTGTTCTTTTCAGCCTTTCCTTTTGGATAAAATAAAATTCGGTGACGACTCTTGCTATCCACACAATTGCGATCAAACGCAAAACAGCCAAGTCAGTTCTCCCACCGTGTTACACAATAAATCTACAAAACTTGTGTTAGCTCTTTTGGGAAGATGAGCAGATGAAGTGGAAGCTTGTGATGATAGTTTTCTCTATGAAGATCTTGATGCAACCTATAAAGGTACATGTGACTGGTGTGAAGCAAATTTCAAAACAAAAGAGGATCATAGAAAGATCATAGATGGCTTGGAGAATGAAAAGAAGAAGCTTTTATGTATTGTATCTCATCTATAAAGTGAGTAATTCTATTAAATTCCAAGATTAATAACATGTCTGGCTCATTTAAAACATTGGAAGATAGAGCTCCTATGATGGAAGAAACTGAAGATAAATGTAATATTATGGGAGAACTGACTTGTTTTGTGTTTTATCGCAAATGTTGGAGATATCAAGAGTCTCCACCGACTTTTCTTTTATCCAATAAGGAAAGGGTGAAAATAACAGGAAAGACCTTGAAGATTTCGAGTTCGGGGAGGTAGGTTATGAAAAGGGAAGGTGTTAGCACCCTTTTCATTCGTAGTTATCTACGGGCTCTTAATCGTTTAGCTCACTTTGAAAATTTTCTTGGTGTGTGTGTTTGAATTTTTTTCGAAAATTTGCCAATGTAAGGTGAACTTTGTAATAACTCTTGTATCGATCCTCAAGAATGTGTATAAAGTGTTTTAAAATATCTTTGAAAGTGTTTGTGTGAAATGTTTTTGTTTTGAATGGTTTGTGAGCAAGAGATTAACAGTTCTACCCACTCAAGGTCGTTCTTGTACTTTTCCTTCTCCTCTAGATAGTGTTATCCGTACCATTAGTTAGTAGGAAGCCCTGTCATTGAATGTGAAGGGACATACGTAGGGTCATTGTTTGGTAATCGAAGGCAACTTGTAAGGACGCTTTAGCAATTTTTGTAAGGGACTAGTCATTTATCGAAAGGCAACATCGAAAGGGTCGTCGAGGGACTATAATCTTTTATTCGAGGGACTTTGCTAAAGCGTCCCCACTTTCGAGGGATATGACCGTTGTTTTTCCGAAGGCAACAAGAGAGGTTACCCTAGAGGTACGAGTGTGAAAGTGTGTTGTATTCAGTTATTTATCTTTGAATTTAGGGTTTTTTATCGTTCGTTTTTATCTTTCCATACAAATCCTTGTTACTAAGAAGAAGCATAGAAGTATAGTAGCATAACAAATAAAGTGCGGAAACATAGTAGCAGAACAAATAAAGTGCAGAAATTAAAATCTACAAATATTACATCCCGGAGCAATTACATGATAATAAAAGAGAGTGAAAGATAAAATCTAGACTATTACATTCGTGAAACTTATACAGTCGATCTAAGAAATATAAAAGTAAGATAAAAATAGAAAAGGAAAATATTTTGTGATTTTTTATGAAAAGAATGATTTTTGATGATGACTAAAATAAAACCTGAAAAAGATAATTAACTTTAATTAAAAAAGGGTTAATTAATGGAATTAAAAAATGTTAATAAAAACCTAAAACCTAATTATTTTTAGGGTTGTTGAAAAAAGGGTCTTGTTTTTAATGGTTAAGTAAAAGTAGGGTTAAGGGGAAATGAAAAAACAAGGTTAGAAATAGAAAACATAGAAAATTACTCGGGTGGGTGTTGAACCCACACCCTTATCCTTTTCACCCACAAGCCTTGCCACTGCGCCAGGCGCGTACTTGTGTTGGTATGATCGAATCAGCGTGCTATATGTTAAAACCTGTAAAATATGGAAAATATGAAAAATAAAATGTCAAAAGGCAGGATCGAACTCATGCCCTTGTACACAAATGCCTTAACGCGCGCTTTCTTTCCACTAGGGTGGCTGAGTCATCCGGTACCTAAGTAAAAACAATTAAAAAAATAATAAACAAAAACCATTAGGTCAGAGAAGCTCCAGAGCCCTAGCTCTGGTCGTCTTCTCTGGCGAGCTTGTTCTTCAATCTTGAAAAAATAGAAAATTTTAATGACTCAGTGGTACCCTACCCCCTAATTTGGGCCTTGTGATTCCAATGAAACCCTTATTTTTGTCCAAATCATATTGTAGAAAGAGATACGAAGAAAATAATGCCACACGGTGCAAACATGGCCAAACACGATTCAACTGTTATGGAGGCCATGCAATGGGTCTAATCTTCACATTGATATCTCAGAAGCAAGTTAGTATTGTTAGTATGCATTAAAACGTAAAGAAAACAAAAATACAAATTCATGCAAGAATGGCAAAACGATGATGTATGTTCATGCGTTTCAGGCCCTTTGGATCATTACAACCAATCCAATCTTACCCTACAACACTTTAGAGATCGTTTGGAAGGGTTAGCTTGCATGGAAAGAGGTTGTAACTAGGGTTTTATTTTTTCCCTAGTTTTGATATTTTTTTTAAGTTTTCGGAAAGGTTTCTTAAGAAAGGGTTTCGTATATCCTTGTTATGTTTGAACAATGAGAATATATAGAGAGAGGAAATTAGGTCAAACAAATGGGCTTGGACCTTTGTATCAAAAGCTTTGATTTTATCTTATTTAATTTTGAATTTAAATAAATAAAATCAAAAAATAAATAGAATAAAAAACAAAGGGGTGTATGAATAAGTACAGAGGTTCATATTAAGCTTTGATTGATAAAAATCTGATGAAGCATGTGAAAGTTGTGCTTGGTCAAAGTTAAGTTGACTTCTCCTTAAGAAAACCCTAATTTAGTAACTTTTGAATTTTAATGAATCTTTGAGTTTTCTTGATGAATCATGATCAACCCTTGATCAAATTATGAATGTGACTTCAAAATCTTGATGTTGACCAAAAATCTTGAAGTTTGACTATATGTTTACCACTGTTGACTTTTTGTCCAATGTAGTTGATTTTCAGTCATATGAGCAATTGACTGGGCAAACTTGTGATGCAAGGCTTGAAACTTGGCATGAACATCCTTAGAGACATATGAGAAACCATTAAATCCC
This sequence comes from Vicia faba, assembly GCA_948472305.1. Classification (NCBI taxonomy): domain Eukaryota; kingdom Viridiplantae; phylum Streptophyta; class Magnoliopsida; order Fabales; family Fabaceae; genus Vicia; species Vicia faba. The sequence continues at coordinate 937,199,751 of OX451737.1, forward strand.
CTTGAGGAATTATAAGTCCAATTTTCCTTGATAAAAGCAAAACCTTAGTTGTAGGTCAACTGCTTAGGAGGAGAATTTGTCTGATCAAATATTGAGTAGCCTTGAGCAATTGAAAACCCTAAGAGCATGAGGAGGGAAAAATTTTGGGTACAGCAGTTGCCCCTGTTAGATCTTCTTAAACCTGAAGAATTAAATTGGCATGTCTACCATTTGTGATCTGAAGGTGGAAGAGGATTGAACACTTAAGTGCCCAGAAATTTGCACTCGTTGGTTCCTAAAGTAACGTTGTTGGTTGATAGTATTTCTTGAATGGGCTTAGAGATTCCATTCAGAGAGATGATATAATATTGTCGGGGATGGGCTTAAAGACGCCATCTGAAGTAACTGTTGATAAGAGTATCAAAATGAGTCCATGCCCGACTTGATCTGATGGAATGAAAATTTCCGTAGAAAAATGATTTTCAGAACAAATGCTTTGAAGGAGATGATTTTCAGAATTCAGTCTGAGGTAAATCATTTGGTCATGCATATAATCACCCTGTCATGTTTCAAGAATTGATCTATAGTCTGTTCTTCTTTGGTAAACTCGTCCTGTATTGGGAATTCATATCGCCTGGTCATATAGATAGTTGCCCCTCCCTGTTTCGAGAATTAATATTTGACCTGATTTTGTGTTGGTAAACTCATCCTGTTTCGGGAATTCATAGTGCATGGTCGTATAGATAGTTTCCCTGTCTTGTTTCAGGAATTAATCTCGGACCCGCTTTTTGTTGGTAAGCCTGCCCTATTTCGGGAATTCATATTGATTGGTCGTATAGATAGTTTCCATGTCTTGTTTTGGGAATTAATCTTTGACCTGCTTTCTATTGGTAAACTCGTCCTGTTTTGGGAGTTCATACTGTCTGGTCGTATAGATAGTTTCCCCGTCATGTTTCGGGAATTAATCTCCGACCTGATTTCTATTGGTAAACCCGTCCTGTTTCGGGAGTTCATACCGTCTGGTCATATAGATAGTTTCCCTGTCCTGTTTCAGGAATTAATCGTTGACCTGTTTGAAAATTATTGATGATATCCGCATGTTTGTGGACTAGCCTGGAAGAAACAAAGTTAGTTTTATGCAATGTCATGGTGTATGTAATGCATTGCGTAATGATGTTCTCAAAATAAATGAGAGTCTTGTATGCGTTTCGTATTCATATGTTATGATGTTTTGTAAATGATGTATGAATATGAGATGTTGTTGACGATGGTGATAGCTTCATATAACATCTTTGACAGGGAAAAATAGATTCCTGATTGTTGCTGGGGGTGAAGAACATGAACCTTTAATATTGTCTAGAATGTCCTTTCTGGGGATTCCTACTTTCTGTTTGAGGGTACTTCATTGGAGACGTCCGACTTCTGCTTGGGGATAGAAGAATTCCAGGAAAATTGGTCGTTCATCGTTCTCTTGAAAGATTTGATTCTTATGTATGCTGACTGGGGATAAAAGAGATTTGATGTATGGACATCAACTTTTCTGGGGAGGACAAAGTTGAATGACATCTGACCTGGGAAGAGAATCCTGTTGGGGAATTGCGATAGTCGGAGAAATAACCTTTGTTTGGGAAATAAACCGTGTTGGGGAAATAAACCCTGCTGGAGAAATAAACTCTGTTGGGGAAATAAACTCTGCTGGAGAAGAGAATTTTGTCGGGGATTTTACAGTGTTGGAGAAATAAACTCCGCTGGAGAATTAAATTCCTCTAAACTATGTTGAGGGAATCATTTCTGATGGGAATTAGAATTTCATAGGTTGTGCGGAGGAAGTTTCCATCCCATGCTGGGGAAATGGTCAAACATCCTTATCCTCTAGAGGACCTACTGGGGGAGATGATCATGTGAACTGATGGAAGATGCCTCAATTAATGTCTGAAGATACGTTAGACTCTCTAGGGAATATATCTCTGTCGAGGGTGAGCTTGTAAAGGTAGCTCTGTGAAGATAGTTTCATGGAGATTGCTCTATGGGGATTAATGAATGACTTAAACATTATCCCAACTCCTAGAGTCTTCGATAAATACTAAACCTATTTTCATGCAAATATTTGTAAACAATAATCATATTTAAATGCATATGTTCTTTTAATATAATCATTGGACGTTTTTGCAAACAAAACAGAGAAAGTGAAACAAATTTGAATTTTGAAATATATTTGTATTGAGAGTTTTCCTATAAACAGACAGTTTTGTACAAGGAGACATAGATCCTAGTAAGAGGAAATCGTCGTAAAATGAAGAAAGTGAAACGAAAAATAAAGAAAAACAGCTATGTGGAAAAAAACCTATCGAGTTTCAACTGTGTTATTGCCCCTGTGTCTTCAAGCATCTCATCCCTTGTTGTCGGAAGAAGTTGACTGAATTGATCTGTACCATTTGAACTTGACGCTAGTAATGAAGTTAGTTGTAATTAGATGGGTGATTCAACGGGATATAGTCATACGCTTTAATCCATAACTTTTGCCCGGACCGCTCTTTCAAGTTTTCAGTCCACCGGCATACCCTTTGTTGCCCAAGCCGCCTTTTTCAGGTTTTCGACTTGCCTGGTATACAAATTTTTCATATATATCCCTAATTTTTTTCCGAACCCTTTTGGCTTGCCGGGATGCCCTTATTTTTTCCTAGGCCAGTCAACCTAGTGTTAAGGATGAAGTATCCTTCTTCCTGGTAATACATATCTAGATGTTGGACGGAATTCCACACTATTATCATGAAATTCTTCAATGTTTTCATGCTAAGATCCCCTCCCAACACATACATAATCAGGGAAGTCTCCAAAAACTCCAGTTTTGATGCGACATCTTCTTCTATGTCGATTTCGAGCTCCCCTGTAAAAATCGTAGGCGCTACATATTTCACTGTCATACCTTTGGTTGGATTTCAATTATCTTTCAGCACATCAACCCAAAGCTTTCTATTCTCCTTCACGCCTTCAGTATCATAGGTTTCTAGGGTTTTCTCTTATTCTCCTTTTGCATCATGATCTCCATGCACAACTTGTTCTTCTTTTCCTAAGTAACATTCAATTAGTTCACATGAATGATTAGTTCTTTCAGAGACGATATTTATTAACTTGCTTGTTTCATCATTTCCTTACAGAAAAAGAAAATCTCATCTTAAGTAACTTTATATTTAACATTGTTTACCTCATTTTCTTCTTAGTTTTCTATGGGATAAAGTTGTTTTATTCCCCCTTTTCAGATTCATTAGATGAGTCCATATAGGTTTCATCCCATACAATATAAGCTTTTGTTTTAATTCTTTTTTTGTTTTCTTTTAATCTTTTAGATTTATTTTGGTTGTGCGGACAAATAAGCTTTGTGTGAACTTCTTTGCGATATTGGAAGCATGTTGAAATGAAGGATTATCCTTCTTTACTTTTCTTTGGAGATTGTTTTTTCTTGCCTTAGAAATTCCTTGAATAGAATATCTATATCTTCACCACTTTCACTTTGATAGTTTTCATATTCTAACTTCTAGTTTTTGACATTTGTAGTTTTTAATGCAAGTCCTTTCTTTTTCTTATTACCTTATTCGCTTTCAACAAGACGATTGAGATTATTTCATGTTCATGCAGTTTATCCAACAAAGTAGCCAAATTCATAGAAAATAAATCTTTAGATTTAAATATCATAGTACTTTAGGATGCCAACTACAATTGAGGCATCTAAGAACTTGGTCAATTAAATCTTATTTTTCAAATTTTTACCCATAATTCTTAAGTGATTTACTATATAAATGAAACTCTTATGCTCATCTTAGATATTTTCTTCAATTTTCATTCTAAATAATTCATACTCACGAGTTAATTTGATTTTTAGAACAAATGCTTTGAAGGAGATGCTTTTCAGAATTCAGTCTGAGGTAAATCATTTGGTCATGCAGATAATTACCCTGTCCTATTTCAAGAATTGATCTATAGTCTGTTCTTCTTTGGTAAACTCGTCCTGTATTGGGAATTCATATCGCCTGGTCATATAGATAGTTGCCCCTCCCTGTTTCGAGAATTAATATTTGACCTGATTTTGTGTTGGTAAACTCATTCTGTTTCGGGAATTCACAGTGCCTGGTCGTATATATAGTTGCCCTGTCTTTTTTCGGGAATTAATCTTTGACCCGATTTTTGTTGGTAAGCCTGTCCTGTTTCGGGAATTCATATTGATTGGTCGTATAGATAGTTGCCATGTCTTGTTTCGAGAATCAATCTTTGACCTGCTTTCTATTGGTAAACTCGTCCTGTTTCGGGAGTTCATACTGTCTGGTCGTATAGATAGTTTTCCCGTCCTGTTTCGGGAATTAATCTCTAACCTGCTTTCTATTGGTAAACCCATCCTATTTCGGGAGTTCATACCGTCTAGTCATATAAATAGTTTCCCTGTCTTGTTTCAGGAATTAATCGTTGACCTGTTTGAAAATTGTTGATGATATCCGCCTGTTTGCGGACTAGCCTGGAAGAAACAAAGTTAGTTTTATTCATTGCGTAATGATGTTCTCAAAAAAAATGAGAGTCTTGTATGCGTTTCGTATGCATATGTTATGATGTTTTGTAAATGATGTATGAATATGAGATGTTGTTGACGATGGTGATAGCTTCATATAACATCTTTGATAAGGAAAAATAGATTACTGATTGTTGTTGGGGGTGAAGAACATAAACCTTTAATATTGTCTAGAATGTCCTTTCTGGGGATTCCTACTTTCTGTTTGAGGGTACTTCGTTGGAGACGTCTGACTTCTTCTTGGGGATAGAAGAATTCCAGGAAAATTGGTCGTTCATCGTTCTCTTGAAAGATTTGATTCTTATGTATGTCGACTGGGGATAAAAGAGATGGATAATCCTCTGATGTATGGACATCAACTTTTTTGGGGAGGACAGAGTTGAATGACATCTGACCTGGGAAGAGAATCCTGTTGGGGAATTGCGATAGTCGGAGAAATAACCTCTTTTTGGGAAATAAACCCTGTTGGGGAAATAAACCCTGCTGGAGAAATAAACTCTGCTGGGGAAATAAACTCTGCTGGAGAAGAGAATTCTGTCGGGGATTTTACAGTGTTGGAGAATTAAATTCCTCTAAACTGTGTTGAGGGAATCATTTCTGATTGGAATTGGAATTTCATATGTTGTGCGGAGAAAGTTTCTATCCCATGCTGGGGAAATGGTCACACTTCCTTATCCGCTAGAGGACCTACTGGGGGAGATGATCATGTGAACTGCTGGAAGATGCCTCAATTTCTGTCTGAAGATACGTTAGACTCTCTAGGGAATATATCTCTGTCGAGGGTGAGCTTGTAAAGGTAGCTCTATGAAGATAGTTTCATGGAGATTGCTCTGTGGGGATTTATGAATGACTTAAACATTATCCCAACTCCTAGAGTCTTCGATAAATACTAAACCTATTTTCATGCAAATATTTGTAAACAATAATCATATTTAAATGCATATGTTCTTTTAATATAATCATTGGACGTTTTTGCAAACAAAACAGAGAAAGTGAAACAAATTTGAATTTTGAAATATATTTGTATTGTGATTTTGCCTATAAACAGGCAGTTTTGTACAAGGAGACAGAGATCCTAGTAAGAGAAACACCTATGTGGAAAAAACCCCATCGGGTTTCAACTGTGTTATTTCCCCTGTGTCTTCAAGCATCTCATTCCTTGATGTCGGAAGAAGTTGACTGAATTGATATGTACCATTTGAACTTGACGCTAGTAATGAAGTTGGTTGTAATTAGATCGGTGATTCAACGGGATATAGTCGTACGCTTTAATCCATAACTTTTTCCCGGACCGCTCTTTCAAGTTTTCAGTCCACCGGCATACCCTTTGTTGCCCAAGCCGCCTTTTCAGGTTTTCGACTTGCCTAGTATACAAATTTTTCATATATATCCCTAATTTTTGTCTGAATCCTTTTGGCTTGCCGGGATACCCTTATTTTTTCCTAGGCCAGTCAACCTAGTGTTAAGGATGAAGTATCCTTCTTCCTGGTAATACATATCTAGATGTTGGACGGAATTCCACACTCTTATCATGAAATTCTTCAATGTTTTCATGCTAAGATCCCCTCCCAACACATACATAATCAGGGAAGTCTCCCAAAACTCCAGTTTTGATGCGACATCTTCTTCTATGTCGATTTCGAGCTCCCCTATATAAATCGTAGGCGCTACATATTTCACCGTCATACCTTTGGTTGGATTTCAATTATCTTTCAGCACATCAACCCAAAGTTTTCTATTCTCCTTCACGCCTTCAGTATCATAGGTTTCTAGGGTTTTCTCTTATTCTCCTTTTGCATCATGATCTCCATGCACAACTTGTTCTTCTTTTCCGAAGTAACATTCAATTAGTTTACATGAATGATTAGTTCTTTCAGAGACGGTATTTAGTAACTTGCTTGTTTCATCATTTTTCCTTACAGAAAAAGAAAAGCTCATCTTAAGTAACTTTATATTTAACATTGTTTACCTCATTTTCTTCTTAGTTTTCTATGGGATAAAGTTGTTTTATTCCCCCTTTTCAGATTCATTAGATGAGTCCATATAGGTTTCATCCCATACAATATAAGCTTTTGTTTTAATTCTTTTTTTGTTTTCTTTTAATCTTTTAGATTTATTTTGGTTGTGCGGACAAATAAGCTTTGTGTGAACTTCTTTGCGGTATTGAAAGCATGTTGAAATGAAGGATTATCTTTCTTTACTTTTCTTTGGAGATTATTTTTTCTTGCCTTAGAAATTCCTTGAATAGAATATCTATATCTTCACCACTTTCACTTTGATAGTTTTCATATTCTAACTTCTAGTTTTTGACATTTGTAGTTTTTAATGCAAGTCTTTTCTTTTTCTTATTACCTTATTCGCTTTCAACAAGACGATTGAGATTATTTCATGTTCATGCAGTTTATCCAACAAAGTAGCCAAATTCATAGAAAATAAATCTTTAGATTTAAATATCATAGTACTTTAAGATGCCAACTACAATTGAGGCATCTAAGAACTTGGTCAATTAAATCTTATTTTTCAAATTTTTATCCATAATTCTTAAGTGATTTACTATATAAATGAAACTCTTATGCTCATCTTAGATATTTTCTTCAATTTTCATTCTAAATAATTCATACTCACGAGTTAATGTGTTCATTTTAATCCTTTTTATCTCTGTAATTCCCTCATGAATAATTGAAAGAGTGTCCCACATTTCTTTAACATTAGTACAATGTAAAACACTCGAAAACTCATTCATACATAAAAAATATAGTAATGATGATTTTGACTTTTAAATTGCAATGTTCTTTTTCTTTATCCACTTTGGTCTAAAGATTTCTTAGTTTATCCACCACTACATCTTTAACTTTATGAAAGAGAACATACAATTTTTAATAGCCTCCCAAAAATCACAATCCATCATTTTAGTAAGTATTATCATTTTCTCTTTTAAGTAAGCATATCATTCACCATTGAAAGATACAAGTATGTTTAAGGAGTTGTTTAAAGTCCTCCTGCCTCCCAAAACGATTAATTTAACTAATAATTCGATAAGACAACTCTAATCAACAAAAAAAAAACAACTCTTCACATGGAATCATTCTTGAGAATTGAACAAAAGAATAAAAAAACTTTACAAACAAACTTTTGAGTACAAACGCTAAAAAACTTATAGTAAACTTTCTACTTAATTCCTTTCAAAGAAATGTATAAAGACATATACTTTTCAAAATGACATAACATATAGTAAGAGAGTTCTTCATTTGTTGAGAAATAATAAATAAAAAATATATTTCCTATTACAAAGATGCTAGAACAAGAACTTTCTTGAATTGAAGATGCACAAAAGTGGAATTGTCTATGTCAACAAGACAAGATATCATAAGAGCATATATGAAAAGATGTTGACATGTTTGCGATCCTTTGAAATGATGTTCACATGTTTGCGATATAGAAAAATGAGTGATCATCTATCATTGGCCGGCGGTAGGTGGTGGAGCACTCATGCCAACAATCTTTGTACTCTAGAATTGATTCAAGCAATTCAAGTCAAACATTTTCTCAAAATCGTTTCTAGCTTTATAACTTGTTTTCTATGATCACTTTTTTCTTTAATACTAGTCATCACGTGTTATTATTATTTGAGTCATTACAGATGATAAAACAAATAGATCCATTCTGTTTAATTTTATCCCACTTAAGCCTATCAAAAAATATAACAGAATAATTTGAGTCAATTTATGTAGTCAAGTCTAAATTCACTTTGTCCCGTTTATTAGAGGATTGGAGATTTGGCAGGTTGATCCACCAAACAAATTTTTCTTTAAGATGCTTTATTAATTAAAAATAAAATTTAAATATTTAAAATTATGAAGAAAAAATGAACTTGTATTAACAAGATAATTAATATAATATGTTTTGGAATGTGAACGTTTCGGAAAACACATCTCTTAATCATGACATCTTTTCTTTAAAACACACAGATTCAAAGAGGTGTTAGTGCATTATATAAACTATATATTTTTAGATTTGAAAACAACCTCTTCCATAACAAATTAACATCATTTTTTTTATCATTCAAATTTCAAAACAAGTATTTGTGTTCTTGAACTTTCACAAAGAATTTTTCTGCATGTATTTTCATATCAGCTCAGAAAAATTTATAACATATTTACAAACACTTAGCACTATATTCTATCATTATAAGTTGTTTGTTTGGAAGGTGTCCTGGACTGGGCCCGCCCTGGCCCAAAAGCAAGACCAAAGGCCCAATCCAAGCAGCTCCTCGAGGAGAGCGCGCCCGCGGATTCCCGCCAGCGCGCCCGACCATAAATCACAGCTATGCTCGCCGCTGCCCGCGACACATGGTGTCCCCGACCACGGGAACTCCAGCTCGAGTACCCTCCTCGTAGGGCAGATTCTGACCGTTACCAAATCATCTGAACTCTGGAAAGACCGCGTCTTCGTCCCTCCTCATTTCTCGAAACGCATCACCAGGAAGGGGACCACGTGCGGGTCCCCACTACACACGTAGAACCTGACAGTTCCTTCATTGGGCCAATTTTGGTCGGTCCAAGGGGACCTTGGCCCTGCGCTGGGGACTATAAATACCCTATGTTCCTAGAGGGTCAGGTATTCATCTCTTACGTATACATACACTTTTTGCCTGCTCATTCCGTCACTCATTTTAGCATCAGAGTGCCTTGCAGGTACCCCCCCCCCCCCATCTCACTCAACTTCTGCTCGGAGCCAGTCGTGACGGTCCAAGTCTGATCAGGTAAGATCAGTGGCACCGTCTGTGAGAATCTAGCTTCCCCGTCTTGCAAAACCTCGAAGACCAAAGCTCAAAATCACCTCCTACCGTCATGGCTAACCAAGTTCAGGATGACCAAAACATCCGCGTCGTCGACACCAACAATGGCCTCGCAGATAAAAATGGAGTCCCTGATAACACCAGTAACCCCGGCCATAACACACTCCCCGGGGGCGCCATCCCCGGGCCCTCAGTCCACCGCGACGGAGCTACTGCCTCATCTTCTTCAGTCGCTCGAAGAAGACAACGCAGCTCCCACAAACTATCGAGATGCCCAATTTCAGGAAGTCCCTGTCCTCGCCGGGGAAGATACCACAACCCGCGCACTATTCGCGGCGATCAATCAGACGAATTACCTCATCTTTGCCCAGAGGGAGAGATTGAGGGCACTAGAAGACGATAGAAAACCCGCGAGGAGACACGGAGGCCCCAGACTCCACCCCCTCGAGTAACAGAGGTACATCTCCCGTCTCCCTCGCGGAGACAATACAGATACACCTCGCGAAGCCCGTCCCCCCGACCCTCGGGGAGACGACCCACGTTGGAGAGGCAACCCATCATCGAGGCTGGAGGGCGCAACCATGGCCCCGTACGGCAAGAAAGAAGACACTCCGAGGACAGGCACGGAAGAATTGACCAACGAGCACCACGCTCAAGGGATGCCCAGCACGACCAGGACCGTCGGGCACGACAATATTTCAGGTCCCCATCCCTGTCCCCGGAGCGAAGTGACGAGGACGACCCCCGCGGTCCCCTGTCACAAGCCATCATGGAGGCGCCCATTCCCTCGGGCATGGAGAAGCCTCCACATCTGAAGGAATATGACGGAGTCGCGGACCCAATCGACCACATAGACGGGTTCGAGGCTATGCTGCACTACCACAACGCCGGGGGACCCATCAAATGCCGGTTGTTCCCCATGACCCTCAGAAAGGCAGCAATGGATTGGTATAAAGGCCTCTCTCCGAGATCAATCACCTCATGGCGAAACCTGAAGAACCAATTCATAAGTTCGTTCACTATGTCTCGGCGACACCCAAAGACTGAGGTAACACTCGAGGCCATCATCCAGAGACAGGATGAAACCTTGAGAGAGTTTATTAATCGCTTTAATCGCGAAGCCATACAGGTCCCCTGCGCGGACCACGTGAAGAGGTACTTGCTGGAGAGGGGGCTCCACCCCGACACAGAATTCAGAAAGGCAGTGGGCATCGAGCCGCCCCGAACATTCGATGCCCTCCTCGAGAAGGCCCGGGCATATATTGATTACGAGGAAAGGGAGGCGGCCAACAGAGCCCGGGACCCCATAACTCGCGGATCCAGCAGCAACCCGCGCCAGGAAGCCGCCCCTCCTCGACAAGCCGGGGAGAAAAGAAAAGAGGACAGACCCCAAGAAGTCCGAGAGCAAAGAGGACCCTCGGGGCATTTTATCGAATACACTCCGCTCACAGCTTCCCGCGAGCGTATTTTGGCGGAGTGTGCCAGCACAGACTTTAAAGACGGCGGTGTCAAACACCCCGACCTGCTCCTGCCAAGCCCGGAGTAGATAAAAGCAAGTATTGCCAGTACCATAAGAGCCATGGTCATCTGACTAAAGACTGCGTCCACCTCAAGGACGCCATCGAAACCCTCATCAAGGGAGGGAGTTTCGCCCAATACCGGTGAAACGACGCTCCTTGTCGTGACGCCCGGGAGACAAGAGAACCGGAGGAAGACGCCCGACCATCTGACGAGTCGGTCCCTATCCGGACCGCCTTCTCCGTCACCAGACCCGAGGACTTCTACGTCCCCGAACACCTACAGGAGCCGCTCACGACACACAGCAGGTGGGAATACTTTCCCTCTGCCTTGGTCATCAACGGTGGAGGATTCAACGACCTAACTATCAATTCGGCCAAGAGAAAGCTGGATGAAATGGTCGACTCGGCACCTCCGCAAACAGTGACCTTTGAGAGGGTAAAAGGTAGGTCGGAGCCTATCACCTCTTACCTAGAAAAGCTCCCTGGAGGAGCCCCCAACGCAGTCATTCCCCTGCTGATAAGAGCAAGAATGGCTAACTTTGACGGGCACCGCATCCTTTTCGACGAAGGAAGTTCCGTCGACGTAATGTACAGTCAATTGTTTCGGACTCTGCAGCTGGACGACTCAGATCTCTCGCCGTATGTAGGGTCGGACTTACAGGGTTTCAACGGCTCGACCTCCAAGCCTTGGGGATATGTCGAGCTCATGGTTACCTTCGGCGAGGGCACGGAGACGAGGCAGGTTAAGGTACGCTTCCTCGTCATCGATTGCCCGTCCCTCCAAAACTGCATCCTGGGGAGACCAACACTGGCAGAACTGACCGTTGTGCCCTCCACCGTCCACTTGAAGATGAAGTTCTACACCAAGAGGGCACGGGTGGCTACCATCCAGGGGGCCCTAGCCGCTGCTCGAAGGTGTTTCAACGCCGCATCTAAAGGATGCGACACTGTCGATACCGGGACAAGGCCCGCCAAGAGACCGACAACGACACGACAGGAGCCCGACAAATCAGAGTCCGCCAAGGTAGAAGACCAGAGAGCTCCCCTAAAAGTTGACTCCATAGCTCTGGATACTCGCTTTGATCAGGACGAACCTCCCAACGGCGAGCAAATCCCCCTCCAACCAATCCCGGACGGGGACTTCAAGCTCGTCCCCCTCGGTGTAGACCCAAGCAAAGGAGTGAAGATTGGCACCGACCTCCCCGACCTGGCAAGGAAGCAGATCAAAGCCTGCTTGCGCGAGAATGCTGACCTGTTCGCCTAGAGCACCGCGGAAATTCCCGGACTCGACCCCGGGTCTCCTGTCACCGTCTCGCCATAGATCCTGCCGCTAAGGAAGTAGTACAACATAGGCGTAGGCAGTCTCCGGAGAAAACAGAGGCTGCTGAAAAAGTTGTAAAAGACCTCCTAGAGGAAATTTTTTTTTCTGAAGCCCGGTATTCAACCTGGATGTCAAACGTTGTACTAGTTAAAAAGAATAATGGAAAATGGCGGATGTGTGTTGATTATACCGATCTCAACTGGGCATGCCTGAAGGATGCTTTCCCTTTATCAAACATAGATATGCTGGTCGACAACTCGGCCAGCTACAAGACATTGTCATTCATGGATGCCTATTTAGGCTATAACCAAATCCCAATGGCCATGGGCGACAAACGTTGCACTGCCTTCATGACCAGCTCAGGCAATTATTAGTACAACGTAATGCCCTTTGGACTAAAGAACGCAGGGGCAACTTACCAACGTATGATGAACAGGGTGTTCCACAAGCAAATCAGAGACATGCTCGAGGTCTACATGGACGACATGATCGTCAAATCCCGAGCAGACATCGATCATGCAGCACACCTCAAGGAAGTCTTCGCCCAAGCGAGACAATGTAAGATGAGATTCAACCCCGAAAAATGCACGTTCGGAGTCAAGGCGGGGAAATTCCTCGGGTTCTACCTGACAGAACGAGGAATTGAAGCCAATCTCGACAAATGTCGACCGTTCTCCGACCTCCCGACGTCGATGTCGAAGAAATCAATACAAGTCATGAACGATATGCTCACGTCATTATCCCGCTTCGTCGCAAGATCCGCTCAGCACGCCCTCCCCTTCTTCAGACTCCTTCGTAAAGAAGCAGCCTTCGAATGGACCGAGGAATGTGAACGGGCACTGCGCCACCTAAAACAAAGTCTATCCCAACCACCCGTGTTGTCTCGACCAGTCGACGGGGAGCCTCTATTCCTATACTTGGCCGTCTCGAACGAGGCCATCAGCGCGGCTCTCATTCGCGAGACCACTGACGGGCAGAAGCCTGTTTATTTCACGAGCAAAGCCCTACAAGGACCTAAGAGCAGATACCAACAGATAGAAAAAGTAGCCCTAGCCCTCGTAAACGCGGCGAGGAGACTCAGACACTATTTCTTGGCCCATACAGTCATAGTACGAACCGACCAACCAGTAAAACAACTATTAGGTCGACCTAATATGGCGGGCCGAATTTTGAAATGGTCCTTGGAACTCTCCGAGTTCGACATTCAATACGAAAGCAGGAAAGCTCTAAAGGCACAAGCCCTGGCCGACTTCGTCGCGGAAATGGTTGTTCACGACCCGCTCGCCGGGAAGGAGCACAAATGGACCATCTTCGTCTACGGAGCTTCCAGCTCGTCCGGAAGCGGCGCGGGGATCCTCCTAGAAAATGAGGAGGGCGTAGTAATCAAGCACTCGTTAACTCTCTCCTTCCCAACTTTGAACAACCAAGCGGAGTACGAGGCCTTGCTCGCAGGACTAAGGCTAGCCCAGGACCTAGGAGCCCGTGAGATACAAATCTTCACGGACTCACAACTCGTGGCTTCCCAAGTCCAAGGGAGCTACCAAGCTAAAAACGACAGCCTCGTCGAATACCTAAACTTAGTCAAAGAACACATGAAAAGGTTCGACCGAGTAGAAATATCACACGTTCCGCGTGAGCAAAACACAAGGGCAGACATATTATCCAAGGTCGCAAGCACGAGAAAGAAGGGCGGAAACGAATCAGTCATACAAGAATCCCTGCCACGCCCAAGCATCGAGAGGTCCTCGACCCCAGTCGAGGTGCACGCCATCGGAGACACCTCGAGCTGGATGACCCCAGTGTACAATTTTCTGACAAAGGGAGAACTCCCTTCGAACCAGACAGAAGCGACCATCACGAAACAACGAGCATGCTCCTACGTGGTGCTCGAGCATAAACTATACCGCAGGGGATTCTCGATTCCCCTCTTGAAATGCATCGACGAATCCACAGTCCCTGGGGTATTACGGGAGATACACGAAGGGATTAACGCCGAACACATGGGTGGCAAGTCCCTGGCGAGAAAAGCCCTGCGAGCGGGGTACTATTGGCCGACGATGCAGTAGGACGCCAAGGAACACGTCAAGAAGTGCGACAAGTGCCAAAGGCATAACGACATGCACCTCGCTCCGCCTCACGAGCTGAGCATACTGTCATCCCCGTGGCCGTTTGCGTGGTGGGGGATGGATATCCTCGGACCTTTCGTGCAAGGATCTTATCAAAACAAGTCCCTCATTGTGGTCGTGGATTACTTCACGAAATGGATAGAGGCTGAGGCTCTCGTGAAGATCACCTCGCACAACATCCTCCGTTTCTACAAAAGAAACATCCTCGCAAGATTCGGGATCCCGAGAGCACTAGTCACCGACAACGGCACCCAATTCACCGACCACGGATTCCAAAACTTCGTCACCAAACTGGGAACCAAACAACACTTCACCTCGGTCGAGCACCCTCAAACCAACGGGCAAGCCGAGGCCGCAAACAGAGTCATCCTCTGAGGACTCAAACGCCGGCTCGGTGAAGCTAAAAGAGGCTGGGTCGAGGAGCTGCACAGTGTCTTATGGGCGTATCGCACCACGCCCCATTCAACGACGGGCGAGACCCTCTTTCGACTAACATACGACACTGAAGCCGTCATCCCGGTAGAAATCAGGGAACCCTCCAGGCGGACAGAAACTCCCCTCGATGAAGAAATGAACGACGAAGCACTCAGGGATGAACTCGACTTAGTCGAGGAAATTCAATCGGGGGCAGCCCTGCGCGAGGCCACTCTAAAACAACGAGTGGCCCTGCGTCACAACGATAAGGTCATCAAACATGAGTTAGAGATCGGCAACCTGGTACTACGAAGAAACCAGAAAGACTCCCGCGAAGGAAAATTGGCCGCGAACTGGGAAGGGCCTTACCGCGTCCACGACGCCACAGGTACCAGGGCATACTACCTCGAGTAGCTAGACGGAGAACCATTGCCACGACCCTGGAACGCTGCTAAACTAAAGCAGTACTATAGTTAAAAAACCCTTAACACTAAGGACTCTCGTCGTCGAACATCCACATCCAGGCAACGGAGAGAAATGTCTCGACCACGTAGATAGGCCAAGGTACGGGCCTAATCTACGCCTAAACGACATAACACCGTTCAGCCAAACGAGGACGAACGACGGTGCCCGACAGGGACACCTCAATCGAGCTCCACTATCGAAGTACCCACATGGCAGAATACCCAGCTCGCGATGGGCAGTTCACGCCACAGGAAAATGACCCCGATCTGGGTCATACGCCCGAGCAAGCAGGCTCTACTCTGCACGACCAGCGCATTTCGAAGTGCGTCGGATCACCAAATGGGTCGAAAGAATCTCCACTCGAGGACGTAACTTAGGCAAATTTCGCCACAAAGTAGCAGCCAAGCACAAGCGTGACTCGAGGATGTAACTTAGGCAAATTTCGCCACAAAGTAACAGCCGAGCACAAACGTGACTCGAGGACATAACTTAGGCAAATTTCATCACAATATAAAAACTTAGACACGAGCAAAGCCTTCAACTTACGAGAGCCGACAGTGAGGGCAGCTTTCTCCAACTCCAGTTCCCTGACGCGGTCAGAGGAGTCCGACCCCTCCTCAGCAAGGACAACGGCCATCTCAGCCATCTTAACCATCCCGACCATACTAGCGGCCAGGTGTTTTCTCCGACTCTCTTTGTTGAGCCGCCTGATGGTCTCAGCCTCCTTGGCACTCACTGTCAAGGGAAACCCCTCGAAGAAACCTTCCTCTTTAAAACAGGGGGGCAAGCCAAAGGCCCTCACTGCGACAGACTCGTCGCCAACTTCCGACTGGTTCTCTGCCCGGCTTCTCTTTCTCGTTATCAGCTCAGTGGGCTGCTCGACGTCAGGGGAACCCGGGAACCCGCTAGAAGCATCGCTTGAACTGGTCGGCGGGCCCATCCTCGTGGCCTGTGGAGCTCGCACCAACCTTCTGTTTACTCTCTTGTTCTGAGACAGCTTTAAAAGCCTCTCCCTTTGTTCGGACATATTGCCTACAAAGAAGAAAGCTCGGGTTAGTTACGAGCAAGTAACAAACAAAGAAATTGGAACAACCATAAAGACAAAAAGCAACCTAGTAGACCTATGACCTGCCCGTAGGATTGGCACTCGACGAGCGCCTTGGTATCGATAGGACGGGCCTCGAATGTCGGGTAACCCTCCTCGTCAAGAATGTCTTCCCCCTCCCTCGTGACCCACCGGGCAGGGAAGAAGTTGTCGACATACTTACAAAGGGTACCATAGGCTTCCTCATCCTCGGCACTCATTCCTCCCGCGGGCGTATGGTAGTGCCCGGTACCATGCTCGTAATGGCGCGAGCACCAATGAAACGGGAACTTGGATACACGCCCCACTACCGGGCGACCCTCAATGTCCTTAAGAGGCTCCCCGTTCTCGTCGGCCACTGCGGTTTCCTCTTCATACATAGAATCCAAAGCAGTCTGGGTGACCGCCTGCAGGACGTACCATTTGTCCTTGAAACCCCGGACAGAGTCCATGTACATCCTGAACAACCTCTTCGACTGTTTCAGGGAAACCCAGCTATGCCTGCCTCCTCGAGACTGGCGTTGCAAGTGAAAAACTTTGAAGAAGAGAGGAATGGTCGCCCCGATCCTCAAGAAGCGACATGTCAGCTCGAACGCCCGAAGAAAGACGATCGAATTGGGGTGAAGCTGCGAGGGGGCCAAGTCCAGATGGCAGAATACCCCGACTTGGAAATCACTAAAAGGGAGCTTAAGGCCGAGGTCCTTGAACGCGATTTCATACATTGGAAACCCATACTAGAAGAACTCCGAGCAGATTCGTGCGTCGAGGGACGGTCTTGTCACAACAAAGTTCTTCTGGAAGCCCGACTGACTACCTCCGTGTTCGATGATAGTGTATGCGCGTCGACTATGCCGACTATATGCCGAGGTAATCCCTCGGGGCTCGGTGCCCACCCAATCCAACGAAGGATCGTCAACGATATTAACAAGAGTTACATTCTCCTCGGCACTTTGGTCCTCGACCTCATTACGCCCCGAAGACTCCGGTTCGTCAGCCATTTACCTGTAAAGCACAGGAAACCGGTGAAATTCGAGAGCAAATCCATATGCTCGCCATAACTGACGGGAAGTAGTGCACGACAAGCCAAGACACACTCCACGCGCGATAAAACATTGAGGACTCGAACAAGATCCTGGTTTTGGCTCCCCGACGCTAAGGTTCCACGATGAGTTGTCCTACATACTTCCTAATAGGTCAACATCCCGGCCAGCTCATGGGTGCGCCGACCTAGAACTATGAATGTGATGAGAAATATCATGAATCCTAAACCTAGAACTATGGGTTTACCGGGCAGTATCATAGATTATGCGCCCAAAACCATGAAGGTCCCGGGAAGCACCGCGAGTCAAATACCTAAAGCTATGAATTTACCGAGCACAAACATGAATGTACCAGGCACAAACATGAATGTATCGGGCACTAATCCCAGATGCGGGTTTCTAACATCCAAATAACGATAAAATTACCTACAAACAAAGAAAAATAGGAGGGATAAACGCTTACTTGGAAGTAAAGAAGAATGTACGGCAGCGATAAAGAATCTCGACGGAGGAAGGTAAGGTAATCTTGCGAAGTTGTAGAAGAACAACGGCGGCAAAGGCAGAGGAAGAAGGAGAAGCGCGAAGAGGAAAAACAAATTATGGGACCCAAGGATCCTATTTATAGGGATGACGTGGAATACGAAACGTCGCCCCGGGGAACCACGAACTTCCCCTCCTCGACGTCTACTCCCCTAGGCAATGATGGCCCTACCGTCGCTAGGGTGGCATCACGGTTCCCAAGGGTTGCCTCGTGTACCCAACGAACACAGCCCACAAGGAACCCCCGAGCACGCATCGACAAGGATTACGCTACGAACGCAACTCATAGGAAACCTCTCGAGCAGCCACGGGGAAGCAAATATCCTGGGCCGGGCACCAGACCCCATGGCAAAGGCGAGCTGAAGTCAAGTCATAACTCTTGCTCCAGGAGCCACGACTTGGGGGGCTCCTGTTCTGGACTGGGCCCGCCCTGGCCCAAAAGCAAGACCAAAGGCCCAATCCAAGCAGCTCCTCGAGGAGAGCGCGCCCGCGGATTCCCGCCAGCGCGCCCGACCACAGATCGCAGCTGTGCTCGCCGCTGCCTGCGACACATAGTGTCCCCGACCACGGGAACTCTAGCTCGAGTACCCTCCTCGTAGGGCAGATTCTGACCGTTACCAAATCATCTGAACTCCGGAAAGACCGCGCGACACATCGTGTCCCCGACCACGGGAACTCCAGCTCGAGTACCCTCCTCGTAGGGCAGATTCTGACTGTTACCAAATCATCTGAACTCCGGAAAGACCGCGTCTTCGTCCCTCCTCATTTCTCGCAGAGCATCACCAGGAAGGGGGACACGTGTGGGTCCCCACTACACACGTAGAACCTGGCAGTTCCTTCATTGGGCCAATTCTTGTCGGCCCAATGAGGGGACCTTGGCCCCGCGCTGGGGGCTATAAATACCCTTTGTTCCTAGAGGGTCAGGTATTCATCTCTTACGTATACATACACTTTTTGTCTGCTCATTCCGTCACTCATTTTAGCATCGGAGTGCCTTGCAGGTACCCCCCTTCTCACTCAACTTCTGCTCGGAGCCAGTCGTGACGGTCCAAGTCTGATCAGGTAAGATCAGAAGGGAAGATCAATTATATTGATACATCACTCAAAGTGATAATTGTTCTACAAATTTCATTATTCTTAAAAAACTTGTTGTACTCATATCTTATTATCCAGGATTGTTGGCATTAAGATTACTTGGTTTTGTATTCCTTACTATCTAGGATTGTCTGAAGCAAGAGGTTGAAAGTGAGATGATTGTTCTCATTTCAACTTGGTTGATCCAAGAAGATTGTTCTGGGTGGTTTTATTGGTTAGAGTCTTGTATAGAAAGACTAAGTTGTCTTGTCTAGAGATCTAACAATAATGAAATCTCTTTCATGTTAAAAGAGGATTGAAATACTCTCGAACTGTGAGGGGAACTAAGATACATCCTTGTGTTCTTTATTTTTCTGCATTTAACGCTTTCATCCTAAATCATAACCAGAAGAAAAAAAGAAACATTTAAGCACCAAACCAGAAAAATAAGAACAAATATTCTAAAACTGGATAATTTTTCAAAATCATAATTCATCTCCCCCTCTTAAGCACACAAATACTTACAAGAATATATAATTAACAAACTTAATAATATAAATTTCAGTTCGTTGACTAACCCCTACTTTGCCACAATTCATTTTTTCAGCCTGTGAATAAGACAGGTCAATTATTTAAACCAAATTAAAAAAATAAGTTGATCTTTCTTAAATTATCGAGTTAAATTAACTATTTTGATATAATTTATTTTGTCATCCCTAATAATTTTTATTAATTAAAATATAAAAATTTTGAACTAAATTTCTTTTACTAATAAATATATAGCATAAAAATTTGAGAAATATGGAAAACAAATATATAAATAAAATGACGAAAAAAATATTTGTCTTTAGAAAAATAAAACAAGTATTTGAACTATAAATATCAATCATGTATTAAAATAATAATTATGCAAATTTTATATAATATGCAAACTATTATTAATATGAACTGCATAATAATTATGCAAATTACATATAATATTCACGACTAAAACTTTTTTACCTTATTTAATTATTCCATATAATTCTAGCAATACAAATTGTGCTATATTTTCAAGTATCAATAATTTGTTTGAAAATTAGTTTGCTTTTCTGTTTTATTCAAAGAATTTATTAATTAAATTAAACAATACAAGGCTGGGTAGCATAGATCTGATTTAAAATATGGAGGCTACTTTCATGAATGAGGAAAAAAATTAAACAAAATATGTGATTAAGTCTAAAATATAATTAATAAATTATAATTATTTTCAATTTATAAAAAAATATTTATGTGGCAAAAATATTTATTTAACTTTTAGTTTTTATTATAAACTCAAACTAATTACTTGACAATGACAAATAGTATTTCATCAATGAATTATACGGAGGACAATATTTAGAATTCATTTTTTTTAAATGTGAGAAATGAAAAATAGAAAAACTATGATACATTTAATATACAATTTCACATTTATTTTTTCACATTGTTTGTGTAGAACTATAAATATAACTTGTAAGCACACTAAAAAGTCGTTGAGGGCATATAACTTGTAACCACAATAAAGTCGTTGGAGCATATAACTTGTAAGTACGATAAATATATGTAATTAATTAATGAGATTAATTGTTATGCATAGTATATAGGAGTGTTTAAGTTTAAATCAATCTAAATAAAAAATTAAGAATCGATTTAAAAAATTGAAAATTATAAAAACTGAAATTTATTGGATGTGTTTAGATATTATTTTGTGAAAATAGATCGATTTTGAATCGGATTTCAGATTAATTTTTAAAAATTGATTCAAACTAAATTGAACTGCATACATATTTTTATATTTATTTACTTTTATTAATATAATATTTATTATTAGATGATAATAATTTTTTTATTAATATTTATTAATTTGGTATAATTTATTTATTTTTATTATTTCAATCATAATCGATCATTTTTATTTTGTATTATTAATTTTTAATATACTATATGTTATATCAAATCTATGATTTATTAGTAGTTTTATAATATTAATAAAAATATAATATGTAATTTAGATATCCAAAAATGATCTAAATTAAACCATATAAAATTGAATCGAATCGGATTAGATTTTTTTAATATATTATTCAAAATCGAATCGAATTATATGTAAATTTATCTTTGGATCAAATGAGTTTTTGTCTTAAAACCGATCAAAACTGAATTACGAACATCTCTAGTTGTATGTGTAAAATATTTTATACGGTTAATGCATCACAATCATTCACAAATAATATTTTGTATGTGATTAAGAAAAAATCAAATATTTATAAAATTTTAACGACTATGATTCACTTACGTCGGAAAACTTCTTTACACTACCAATGTATTATAATTATTCTAATTAAATTCATAAGTAAGTTGTTTACCTTAATATATATATATATATATATATATATATATATATATATATATATATATATATATATATATATATATATATATATATATATATATATATATATATATATATATATATATATATATATATATATATATATATATATATATATATATATATATATATATATATATATATATATATATATTTATATTTTTGCATTTATTCAAAATATATATGTTATAATGATACAGTATTTTGAATTTATTATAAATATTAATTGAAATTAATATTCTTTTTAAATGTTATCAACATAAAAATGAAAATAATTATAAAAAAGTATAGGGAAAATATTTTTTATACTTAAAAAAATCAAGACAAATTATATATATTTGTCATTAATACATTGAAAAACACGAGACAAATATTTGTATTGATTTATGTATAAAAATAACTCCAGCAAAATTTAACATTGATAAATATCAAAAAAATATATGAGATAAATATTTGTCTCTGGTATATAAAATAAATTGGACATATGTTGAATAAATATTAACAAAAAAAAAAAGACACATGACAAATATTGTCATTAATAGACAAAAAAATATGAGAGTTGTATTTAAACTAAAACATCAAATCTATTTTATATTTGTAAGTAAATAATGAAGATTATAATTATTCTTTTTAATTATATATATATAATTAATTCTTTGATGAAAAATACATATTCTATTGTTTTTATTATTTATATTTTAAATATATTAATTAAATATTTCATTATATTTTTAATTAACTAAATAGTAGTATTATTTTAGCAGACATGTGCGTAAGCACGAATGATTGCCTAGTTTATCGTAATATCAAAATGTTATGAATAAAACTTAAAGCTTAGATCAACATTTAATAGTGTACTGTTTTTACATGGATCGAGGAAGGATTGAAATCAACTTATAAACGTAATAATTGAAACCAAATTATAAGTGTAATAATGTTGATTTTTTAATGCATTTCATGTTTTTTTAGCGCACAATGTGAAAATACGTTTATGTTTTTAGGTTTTCAGAGATACATCTTCAGATGCACTAAAATTCTACACATTACTCATTAAGAGTCTAAATCAGTGAAAATAATTTATCGGAGATGCATTTACGTAAAAATTTCGTAGATATATCTACGGAAGGACTCAACTTCAGTATATGTATTGCACAGGGCTTAATGTCACGCAAAATTATTTCAGAGATACATCTCCGACATACTTACATAGGTATATCTCCGGACGCTATTGTTCAAATACGCGTCAGTCCCCCTTCCCTTCTTCACTTACTCATACTCTTTCTAAAACTCATTTCCTCAAAACACTCTTCAACTCCATTGTACGAAACTTCATCAATCTTCATCAAACAACAAAGAAACTTCATCAAACATCAGTATTCAAACACCATTAAGTATCTGTTAGAGCGGTGTAGCGGTAAGCAACAAAAAATTTGGAAATATTTATCCGAGAATTTATTATGTCCACATGATTGTTTATTGAATTATCGTTCGACAAATCTCTCGTTAATGAGTTTGGGGATAAATGGGTTTGTAAAGAAAATGTTATCAATAGAAAATAAATGTAAACAAAAGTAAATACTAAGGAAGAACTTATCAAGTCTGCATAATCTACTCATCACAGACTTAAATCTACCGACCAGTTATACGCAACCTTACAATACTCATCAATGTCAACACGTATCACTCACAACCTAAGTCATTTCTAACCCAAATTGAGAGACCGAATATATCATCTCAGAAGTGATATCTATACCTCCTTAACAACACACAAGACAACCGTGTTACTCGCACTGACGATCTCTCAGCACATCACAACCAACACATAGGAAGTAAGCTTCGATACTCAAGTAGATGTCACCTCTAAATCTATCTCTAGAGTTCAGAAACAAACAGATAATCATCCTAGATAAGAATCTAAGCAGTATATGTCTATAACAACTAAAATCCCTAGCACAGAGCAAAAATCCAGGATAACAATCGACAAAGATTTATAAAGCAAGTTTAATATAACGCCATGGGCGATAAATATACATAAGTTATGAGTAAATACATGTACAAACTCAACACATAAAGAATACATAAAGAAGAACAGAAATGAACCATAAATCTACTGGTTTGTCAGCGCCGATTGATGAGCAATCCACCCCGGATCATCTGTATGCAAGCTTCAATGTTTTTTTTCTAAGTTAGTCATATCCAGAAATGAAGGTTGATGGAGTTGGGATCAAAAATACTCAAAACCCTAACTCTCCAAAATGACAAGAAATGAAAATATAAGAAAAATTATGAACCACAATGGTCGCCCAAAGACCATAATTCATCGCCTGACGATGAATTCTATACACTTGGCCCAGAATAAGCCACGCCCTCATCTGATCAAAAATATCTTCTTTCGCCCGGCGACAGACTCACATCACCCGGAAATGCATCATCTCCTCGCCTGGCGACGCAGTAGCGAAGCAAGGCAGAGACTTAATCAAAATTGGTCTTCAAAATTTCGGCCGGCGACACTCCCTTTCGCCTGAAAACGCAAGGCAGAAGCAACATGGAAATTTGTCTTACCAATTTTTCCCGGCGACAACTTCTTTCGCCCGGCGATCCATGACAGTCCAATAATTTCAGTTGCTTTCCTACATAACTTCCTCTGGCTCCAATATTTCACCTTATTCCTTTATTGATCCAAAAATGCATCTTGGAGCTTTATTCCTCTTGCTCCAACAATGCTCAAATACCTACGAAATGAATACAAAACTATCAAAGATACACTTTATACAAGAAAATTCATTATACACAAACTAAATGTATTTATACACAAAGTTGGGTTATTCAACCAAAATTACAAGCAAAGAGTTGATAAGTGCAACAAAAAGTATATATAAAATAACTACACTTTTGCACTTATCAAACTCTCCCCAACTTAAAATATTGTTTGTCCTCAAACACAGTCAAATAAACTTAAAGAAGCAAAAGACAATAATTCAAGAATCACTAATCAACAGGTTTTTGAAAATGAAAAACAAATGCAATGATTCAAATGAAAAACAATACACACAAAGTAAACACTTACCACTAAACTACAACTATAACATAGACACGAAACAAATGCTAAACACAAAAATTATGCCAAATATTCTAAAAAAAATACTAGTTCACAAATGAATCACACCTAGCAAACACAATCATCGGTAGATGAAACACACACAAAAATGGGGTATTTTCACTCATCCAACAATCTTGCAAACAATAGACTAAATTATGCATTCATCCAAAAATTTACATTGAAAATATAAAAGCAAGAATCTCAAGGGCTTTTCAAGGTTGTAATGTGGATTGCTTAACAAACAAGGGATAATTCCTAAAGCTAATCGGAAAAAAACTTTCCTAAACCTAAGGGAGTGATTAATTCACCAAAGATTTAAGCACAAAATTTCACTTAAACTTCTTCTAAATCCCAAATTTCACACTAAAAGCACATCACTGATTAACATAACATCATTCGAACTCTTTTTGTTTTTATTTTTCAAAACTTTTTCTTTTTTTCCCTTCTTTTTTCTTTCTTTCTTCACATTTTTTTCTTTTCTTTTCTTTTCTTTCTCAACCTCATAGCAATTACAACATAAATACGCAGACATTTTTCTCCCCAACTTGAATCCAACCATCATCATGATATGAATACTATCTACTTTCTAAGGCAAGGTAAAAATTCAACTACAAATCATAGTTAAGGGTTCAAGAAAACAAATAATCAATATCCATGCAAAAAGGAAAACTAAACACTCATAGACAAGCATTTAGCAAAAACAACATGGATGTTGACAAAAAGCTCAAAGGGATACAAATGATCACACACTCACAAGGTGAATTAACTATTTGGCTAAGGGATAGTTGTGCTTAAAATGGAACAAATAATTCCTTGATCACTTTCTTGCATTCATACAATCAACACAAAACAAAAGATTAAGCATAATAAAATCCAGTTAAAACAAGAATTGTGGTCTCCAGCATATGTGAACAATGAAAAGCTACCTTACAAAAAGGGTAGGAACTAAATTAATTCACAAATGAACAAGTATAAAAAAGAATGAATGGCATAAAAACTGTAAAAAGTCTAAGTATCATGAATATGCTAAAGTATAGAAAGGGATAAACACATACCTAGAACGTGTAAAAAACTTTAAAAAAATCATTACCATGCATTCGCAAGCCAAAACGATCAAATTTGACAAATCACCTCAATATTCTACAAGTTACCGGACCAAAACTTTAGTCCAAAAAATAACAAAAGAATTAGAAAATTAATACTCCTACAAAATTTCAATGTACAAAATTTACAATATATACAATGAACAAAACTCCTCAAGCTAAACACGACAAGCTTTCAGAAAATACAAATTGACATAAAAAACAAATACAAATAACGATATGAAAACTGGGTGAAAATGAATTAACAAGTTGAAAAGTGAAGATTTGAAATTCAGAATATTTCCTTGTTTCAACTTGTTAAAGCACAAATCACCACACATATAAACAAATACAAACAAACATACTTGTTTTACATCGTAAGATCGACGCCTTTATTGTGAGAGCTAGTAACCTCCTCTCATCATGCCATGGTATTGTCATACTGCAAAAACCTAAAGAAAGTGTCCTAACAATTACACAACAAACATTACAAAAATGAGAAAATTCACAACAATACGTGAAAACAAAGAAAAACACATATATGCACAAATATCATATACAAGTTAATATACAATTTCTATACAACACATACATTAATTACAAAACTCAAAAACAAAATAATTATCACAATGCAAAATCAATAGAACCAACCCCAGGCAACGACTCCATTTTGTTGGAGCAGTGTAGTGGTAAGAAACAAAAGTTTTGGAAATATTTATCCGGGAATTTATCATATCCATAAAGATTGGTTATTGAATTGTTGTTCGACAAATCTCTCGTTAATGAGTTTGGGGATAAATGGTTTTTGTAAAGGAAATGTTATCAACAAAAAATAAATGTAAACAAAAGTAAAAACTAAGGAAGAACTTATCAAGCCTGCATATAATCTACTCATCACAGACTTAAATCTACCGACCAATTATACGCAACCTAACAATACTCATTATTAACCACTCTTGTGTTTGCAAGCTTTCTGTATGGTTAGATTTGAGTTTTGACGCAGAAATCAAATGCCACCATTGTTAGGGTTCCAAGCTCAAAATTGGGATTTCTGGAAATAGCCAAAATTAGGCCTAACTAAGGGTCTCTGTGGGCTCATGAGATTGAGGCCAATTCATCCATGGCCTCACCATGAATTTATCATGCATATATTTATTTATATTTGGTTTTGCAGGTGCTATAGTGACCGACAAAAACTGTCACTATAGGTCCAAGGCTAAGACGACGGAAAAAGGTGGAAGATGAATGCGTGGCAGACTCTCACTGGATAATTCAAATCCAGCGCACATTTTTTATTTTTTTGGACATTTATGATTAAATTTGGTATATAATATTATTTTCTTATTTGGATCAATGAATGACCAATAGCTCAGATGGTGATGAGGCATGTGTATAAGGGAGAGGACCTGGGTTTGAGCCCCAAGTGCAGCATATTATTTTTCTAATGTTTGTTAACTACAGATCCAATACGCGTTAGCTACGCCGGTCCATCATGTGCCTCCAGATCACCACCACTGGATCTTGATTGATCTAGATCAGAAGGTTCTAATATGCAAGTGCACCATGAGCCATCAAAAGCGTTCCTCACTGAATCCCAGTACCATTTTTGATTTGGGCCAAGTGTTTTTGATAACAACACCACCCATTTTTGTTGATGACCAGGTGTTGTACCCCAAAATTTGCCCTCTCATGTTTTCCATGATTTTCCCCTACATGGTTGGTCACAAACCTTTGCCTAAAGAAAAGGAATATTCATGAGTAATGTTTCTAAGTTTCCTTTGATTGACATCCCCAAAGCGCCTATCTATTGGCACCTCCAAAATACCTTTTTGGCATCTGCATAGCCCTTTGATTGGCATGGACAAAGGTCCTTCAAATGGCCTGTTAACAAGGCCTTTCAATTGTCATTTTAACAATGTCTTTCGATTGGCACCCAAACAAAGGAATCTTCATTTGGCATGTTAGCAAGTACCTTTCAACTGGCATTATAACAATGTCCTTCGATTGACAGGTTAATAAGTATCTTTCGATTGACGTTGTAGCAGTGGCATTCGATTGGTAGTTTAACAAGTATATTTTGATTGGTATTATAACAGTGTCCTTCAATTGGCAGGTTAATAAGTGTCTATCGATTGACATCTGGGAAAAGTCTTCGATTGGGCATCCAAAATCCTTCGATACAGGCTTGACTCATCAGTCTTCGATTGGGCATTTGGCACTCTTAGATCAGGCTTTGATTAGTAAGCTTCGATTAGGTGTTTGGAACCCTTCGATCAAGCTTTGGTTCGCAAGTCTTCGATTGAGCGCTGAACCCCCTTCGATCAAGTGAATTTCACAATGCTTCGACTGTGCATTAACTACTTCAGGCTTACCTTCGACTCACGAGGCAAGAATCTCCTACAAGTTTGTTTTAATTCACAAAGGAAAAGGCCCCTCAACTTGCCAGCACACCAGGCAAGAGGCTTATTCGAAGAACATGTAAATGACTCATTCGAAGAACATGTAAAGGTCCATTTGAAGAAGCATTCAAAGGGTCAATTTGAAGAACATTCAAAAGGTCCATTTGAAGAAGCATTCAGAAGGCCCATTCGAAGGGTACATAAGAAGTCCATTCGAAGGAGGCAACTCAAGACCAATCGAAGAGCATGGCCTGGAGGCATTCGAAAATCAAAGGTGTCCAGGTTCATTCAAGATTCCAAAGAGACATGAATATTTCAAAAAAGGAAATCTTTTAATATGTATGATTCTTGTCTCATGGTTTTAAAGGCCTGGTTAAATGGCTGTCCCTTGCCATTTTCATGCACCCTCACACTAACCTTTCCAGGTCCACCCCAAGTTCAAAATGGCATGTTGTCCTTGCAAACGTGAAATCGAAGCAGAAAGAGTCTCAATCGAAGGGGCTGTGACATCGAAGCTGGATTAATTCGAAGTGGAGCTTAGAGCTATCGAAGAAAGCAAATTCGAAGGGAAATGGACCTGCAGGGGTAGGTCAGCTTTCGATTCTTATCATGTTGGAGGCCTAAAAAGCTCATAACAGGCTGGCAGTAACGCATGAAAGCAGATGGGCACGTGATTGAATCAAAAATAGAAAGTCTTTATGAAGGAATCAAATCAAATCCGTGTAAAGGCATGGTGAGGACAAAAAGATTGAATTAGGCTATTTTTGGAATGATATTCAAAGTGAATCAAATCAAGAATCAAGACATTGATGGAGGAAGATTGAGGCCAGGTTTTCAACCCTAATTCATTCCATTATATACAAGCAAGCCTCACAAATCAAACACACGAAAACTCTGCAGAAACGAAAAAACGCACAAAAACTTTGCAGAAACGGCCAGAGCAACTAGAAAAAAGCTTGAAAAGTGTGAGATCAAAAACCACATTGGAGGCACTTTCAGACAAAAAAGCACAATACTATTCTCTTACTTGACACCCATTGGAGCTACAGTAATCAAAACCAAGCCCTAAGGAAGCCTAAAACTCGCTATAAGTGTTCTTGAAATCGCCTCTGCACATGAAATCGTGAACCACTTTCCTTGCATCTTTTTGCCAAATGGTTGGCACATTCATACTCACCATGTAATTTACATTGATTCTGCATTATTTGATTTGATTTTTGTGGCCTCTAACCCCCTATCCAGAACCTAGAGTTCTTGTGTATGTTTTTTAGGCGTTTTGTGTGCAGGTTAAATTAAGGCCAATAATGGCCATGGACGAGTTCAGGGGAGGGAGACGAATCCAATGATGGTCGTAACTTGTATTGTTGTGACCTAGGATGGATTTTGGAGATGTCCCACGAAACTTCCTGCGGATGGAAATCCGTAGGTAAATAACCAGGCCTTCGTGAAGAAGACGATGGCGTGTCTTAGTGCCATTGGTCTATTCAAAACATTAGCGCGTTTTTTATTATTTCCAGGCTTGACATTTTGTTTTTCATTTAATATTTGTTGTCTATCCCAATAACAAGAAACATCAATAGCTCAGCTGGCAAGGCGTTAGTGGGTGGCACCATTGGGACCTGGATTCGAATCCCAGGTCCCCCAAACTTTGTTATCATTTTATTTCAGGCGTTCACATGCAACACTTCAGGCAGGGAGCACCATATACCTCCAGATCTCAAAGGCTACGTGGTTACCAAGGCAGATCCAATGGCTAAGGATGGAGGTTCACCATGAACCTTGGTCAACAAACGGCCAGGCAATCTGAAAGTCAAACAAGGCTGATTGAATCTGGGCATGGAATTGCTGAATCAACCTCCCTTCTAGGCTCAAACCCCCCTTCGGTTTATTCTTTCTCCTTTTCTATATTTCTTTTGTTTAATTTGTTTTATTTTTATTTTTTAACCAATTAACAAATTAACCCTTTTTTATATAAAAATCAGAAATCATAAAAAATATTATTTTCATCATTAATTTTATTATTTATTTTTGTAAATAAACCATTAACCAATTAATTTAGTTTTTAATTAGGTTTAATCTTAACATTTTTTGCAATAAATAAAAATTGATTTAGAATTAGGGTTTTGATATATTCTTACCTTTCTAATTTTATTTCCTTAATTAAAATAAAACTCAAAAAATATTTTCTTTTTTAATTGATTAATCATTAGTTAGACTTAATTCTTAAATCAAAAATGACAAAAAATATGTTTTATTTAATGAAAAAAGGGTCAAAACCCTAGGACGTTCCGATTCCATTTTCTCGCGCGCATATTATTTTTGATCCATATAATTGTAATTGCTCCGAGAATGTAATAGCTTTAACTTAGGATTTTATTTACCGCTTTTATTTACTTTTTCGCATTTAATTTTAAGGGTTTGTTTTTGGTGATGTAAATATCCGACACCTTGTAATAGCTTAGTTTTATTTTTCCGCAATTTATTTTCCGCAACCATTAACTGCTAGATGTTTGAATAATAGGCTATGCATGACAAGATTAACCTTTAATTTAAAATCAACCGTAGCTCACCATAACATGTACAAAGAAAATATAAACTGAAAAACAATACACTCGCACATGCCACTCTTAGGGTACGCCTCACTTGGTTTCCTCGAACGTGGTCATTAAGTATAGGATGTTTTAGAGGTCGTCCTCTTGTCCAAAGATCATAAGTTGCCTCGAAACGGTTGCCTCGGATAAAATGATCTAAGATATTAGGGTTACCGCTAAGGCGTCCTAACATTGCTTTAGTGACCACACGTCCCTTAATCGAATTGACCCGAAAACTCCAACGACGATGCTACCTGCTCCTCAATAGTGGGATATCATTGTCTAAAGCACATTTGCACAGTTTAATTCCTTTTTGAGTAGGTAGATGTTCTTAAGTACTTGCTCCTTTTAAAAACAAAACAAAACTTTTCGCACTTACACTCTCTTCAAAACAAAAACTCTTTTCAAACCCACAATCACAAAGAAAAGCAAACTTTTGAAAACATAATGAGCAAGTACCTAAGAGCCCGTGGATAACCACATATAGAAAGGGTGCTAACACCTCCCCTTTCTATAATCTACCTCCCGAACCCGAGAAATATCTCAAAAAGGGAATTTTTCTGTGCTTTTGTCCTTTCCTTGTTGGATAAAATAAAAGACGGTGGCGACTCTTGCTTACCGCGACATTTTGCAAAAAACAAATGCAAACGCGAACCAGCATTCCAAAACAGTCAGTTCTCATTCCCACCGATCACAGAACTGGCGACTCTGCTGGGGAGATAAAGAGTGAGGTGTACCTTAGGATTAGATCACTTGTGTTTTCAATTGTATGCTTTAAATTTTGTGGGCTTGTATCAGAGTTCTATAGATCCTAACCCGGATCTGGGGATACCCTTTAGGTAAGTAGCAATAAACTGTGAGGGATCTGTCCGGCGTAGACCGACACAGGTGAAGCAGTAGCTACGTTGGTGTGGCACGTTAGTCTGTACCGATATCCCTTGTGTTGGAACAAGGAGAATATGGGTCTTCTAAGGAGTCATTAAGCACCAACTGACCTTAGAACCTTAAATTGACCAACTTGATCATAGAACAGTAGCAGTATGCTACACTCATTGAGACTAAACTCTCGCGATGATTCTGGCTGCAAGAAAAGGTTGCTAAACTGGAATTATGACCGATTGAGGGTAGTCAGTGATATTGAGGTCCTCTAGAACCCGGTTACTATTTTTTAGGACAGGTCTTAACCAACTGAAACTGAAAGAGGCAAATACCTAAAACTCCATGCCAGCCTAAACTTAAGGCTGGTTGGGTGACTTTTGTGCCTTCAAACTTGAACTACTTGCACATTCTTGTTATCTGACAACATGAGTTCCTTGCAGGTTTTGTTTACAGTCCTTATCCCATAATTTGGATTTATTGCAGGGTTTACTTACATCACCTCACATTTTTGCTTAAACGCATAGCATACACATCATAACATCATGCCTTAACATTTCCTTAACCATTTCAAGGATCTCAAGGGTTTGTGATGCAGGTTATGGTAAATCAAATGTCTAGCAATGGGCAAAGGGGATTTATTTTCCTCTAGCCAAGGTTGTCTAGAAATCAAAACACGGTAACTTGAGTCAGGGGCTATGACCCACTCGATATGGTGAGCTTGACTCTTGAAGAAGGACTCTCGACAACATGAAGTTCCTTCAATCAAAGCTACAAGATTCAAATTCTATCAGTTTCTTGTTTACCCCGTGAGATCCTTGAAAACATTGCATACATATATCATACATATCATTGCATAACAAGTCATCCAGTACAGGTCTCTCATGTTCCCGCTGTTTATTTCAGCAATGGCTCTCCCACAAGACAACCAAGATCTCCAGGCTCAAAACGCTCAAATTCAAGAAATGTTCCTGAACCTATCCCAGGGGCAGGAAGAAATAAAAGCTCTCCTCACAAGGGGCTCAGTCCTAGGGAATCCAGGCGGCGTCAGGAATGATCAGTTGGAAGGGCTACAAATTGAGTTGGCAACAATGAAGATCCAGATGATGGGACAGCTGGTGGGTCAGATGGCTCTCATCCAAGACTTAGCTCAAAGACAAGAAGAGCTCAGGGTCCTTGTCAACAAGCTGCTTCAAAATAACCAAGTGGGGCAAACAACTAGGGTTGAAGATCAAATCATCGTTCAACCTCCTTTGAGACAAGAAGACAAAGGAAAAGCTCCCCAACTTGCTTTAGGGTCACAAGCTCAGCAACAACCTCGCCAGCACCAACGAAATAATCAGCCAAAGGGGGAAAGACTTCAAAGGCAGTTCACCCAAATCAACGTGCCATTGTCACAAGCATTGCAGCACATGTTAAAGATGAACCTGATTACGGTGATAAACCCTCATCCGAACCCTAAGACTTCTTCTCCTAACTACAACCCAGATGTAAGGTGTTCTTATCATTCCGGTAGCCCGGGGCACGATACTAATGATTGTTGGGCACTGAAATACAAGATTCAGAATATGATTGACGCTAAGGAGATCGAATTCGACCCTCATGAGACTCCTAATGTGATCACTGCTCCCTTGCCAAAATATGGCTAGGATTGAAAGTACTTTTGTTCATTTGAATTCTGAAGTTGTATTTTTCTTTGCTTATTCAAACATTTATTATCATGTCGAACTCTTTTATTTCATTAATGCATTACACGTGTCTGTTTTGAATTAATTGTTTTCACTATGCTTAAATTACTTCATATTTCCTTTTTGTGATGTTCAACTCTCGATCAAAGCAAAAAAAAACTCTAAGCCTTTAGAGGGAGGATGACGAAAACGATACCACGATCTTTACGGTATGCTTTTGAATAGACCCCGCTGATGAGGTACAAGCATTGTTTCAAATCCTAAACAGTGGAGTTATAAGGAAGATAATCCCTAGTCAACCCCTTTGAGCCAAAGAAGTTGGAGTTTTTCTTTTCATAAATTAAAACCCTTAATTATAACCTGGGGCAGGGTAGTTTTCTCAGTTGATCCAGGTGCACAATGAATGGCATCAAAGAAGTCCTTCTGAAACAAAAGACAGTGTTGGTTTCGTATAATTGTAAGGACAGGCAGTCATTATCTCTCAAAATAAAAGCCCAATAAGTCAAAACCTATGAAGGAGACTTATAAAAATGGGGCATCCCGCTGACTGTAGTCACAAAAGAAACAGTTCAGGCAAAAGACAGGGATAATAAAATCAAAAAGAAAGAGGTCCTACAAACTCTCAACAAAATGACTTCCTGTTCTAAATAATCTGTCAGTATCCGAACCATCACCCGAATATCAGAGCAAAGACTAAAATGGGATCTAAATGCACGATTAGTTGAGTTTAGGATCGAAGAACATCACGAAGAATGGGTGGGTACAAATAAAATTTGAGCCTTTATCCTTTGTTTCTTGAACCGTGAACCAGGCCACGTTATAACCCTTAAAAGTCCTAGCTGAAGCACGGGTTAGTTCGAAAGCATACTGTTACAAAAGGTATCCTGACTCTTGTAAGGCTCGCTGTAAAATCCTGAGTTGACATCACATTTTACAAAAATTCGCTTGTTTTACTAGAAAAAGGCATTTTCAAAAATTTCAAAACAGACATAAGCTTTGCATTCTTAAAATAATATTGTTTGCATATGACTATTTGTTCAACAACAGAGAAATTCGCACGACGAACATCTAGTGAACAAAAACCTTTTCAATAAAAAAGGATCACCTCAAGTGGAAAAACACTTCTAATCAAGGGGCATAACATGATCATTGTCCATCATCTGGGGCAGTCAAGTCAAGATTCAAGGAATCTCTCAAAATGCCAAATAGCCAGGGGCAAATCTCCATCAGAATCAATTGGGGCATTGGACATGAATTCCAGCAACGAATCTTGCATGATCAAACGAAGATCTTCTGGTAGTATGGCAACACAACACTACCGACAGTGACACCTCTCTACATCCTGAGGGAATGGACACAGTCAAAAAATACCGCGCGTGAATCAAAGACCTGCTAGGTTGACTGGCCTAGGCAAAAATAAGGGCTTCCCGGCGAACCAAAAGGGTTAGGGCAAAAATAAGGGATGAAAATGAAAAAGTTTGTACATCCGACAAGTCGAAAACCTGAAAAGGCGGCTTGGGCAAAAAAAGGTATCCCGGTGAACTGAAAACCCAAAAGGGAGGTCCAGGCAAAAATTAGGGATCAAAGCGTACGACTATGTCTCGTCATCTCGTCACTGGCCTACTAGAAGAAGACTTGTCATTTTGACCGAAAGATACCAAGCACCTCATAGGTGGGGATAATACTCGATCCACAGGGGCCTCCGCAGGCACCTTCTCCCGCAAAAAACAGGGGCAAATAAGAATTGTCTGAACTGTACAAGTTGCTCTGTCCACCAGGTACCAAGGTATATATTCAGCTGAAGAATATGGATAAGATACTTTCACTCCCCGCAGAGTAAGACAATAATGATAGCTCTCTCAGCTGAGACTTGCAACTATGAACGAATCAGCAACACTCTCCCCTAAGCAGAGTCAATCTACCATCAGCCCTAAAAAGGTCGGGTATCCCCAGAAGGTCTTAATATTCCCCAACGGAGTATAAAGACATTCTCCAGCAAGCGTAAGAGCATCCCCGACAGTCTTAATATTCCTCGACAGAGTATAAGAATGTTCCCTGGCGGAATACAAGATACCCGCAGTGGAGCCATTTCCCCAGTGCAGTCTAGAAAAGTTTCCCCAATGGAGTTGAATCATCTTCCCCAGTAGATTCTGGAAGCTTATCCCCTGCGAAGCACAAATAAGTCTCCCCAGCCGAATTCAGAAGGTTATCCTCACAAAAGCCTAACTGGGTTATCCTCAGCAAATTGCAACTGAAAGATCATCCCCAGCAAAGTTCTTTCTTTCTCCCCAGCAGGAATTCTATCCTCAACATGTTCAATATCACCAGCAACGGTAATATTCCCCGCAGAGTAATCTCTTCATTAGCTTATTCCCCAACAGAGCTTATCAGCGGAATCCCCAGCGGAGTTTATCGTTAAAATCTCAGCAAAGCATCTCTTCCCCACAGAGTAATTCCCCTCGGAGTAATCTCTTCATCAGCTTATTCCCCAACGGAGCTCTTTTCTCCTGCAAGTTTATTCTTGCAAATCATCTTTGTCCATCATCCCCATCAGAAACGAAGAACTCAACTCTATTCTCCAGCGGCTCCGGGATTTATTTTCCCCAGCTAAAGCATCATTTCCATACATCATGATACATGCATGTACGCATCATACCACACAATCTAATTTATGTTGAGAACATCATTGCTTGATTCATCTCATGAATTGCATGCGACTGACCTTTACCTTTCAGGAAAAGTGCAGTTAAATTCTCAACTTAGTCGAAGATCTGACCAGTTTTTAAATCTCAATTGAATTATCCTCGGTTGAATTTTAGATAAGGTTCTCAATCTCGACAGTTTTCCTCCGTCATAGTGTGGACAAGTTCTATAACCTCAGCGGTATACTCCATTGAGCACGAGACAGTTCCTAGATCTTGATGAAGATGTTTCCCTATGTTATAGTGTGGACGAGTACTATAACCTCAACGGTATACTCCATTGAGCATGAGTCAGTTCCTAGATCTTGATGTTTTCCTCTGTCATAGTGTGGACAAGTTCTATAACCTCAGCGGTATACTCCATTGAGCACGAGACAGTTCCTAGATCTTGATGAAGATGTTTCCCTACGTCATAGTATGGACGAGTACTATAAACTCAACGGTATACTCCATTGAGCATGAGTCAGTTCCTAGATCTTGATGTTTTCCTCCGTCATAGTGTGGACAAGTTCTATAACCTCAGCGGTATACTCCATTGAGCACGAGACAGTTCCTAGATCTTGATGAAGATGTTTCCTTACGTCATAGTGTGGACGAGTACTATAACCTCAACGGTATACTCCATTGAGCATGAGTCAGTTCCTAGATCTTGATGTTTTCCTCCGTCATAGTGTGGACGAGTACTATAACCTCAATGGTATACTTCATTGAGCATGAGTCAGTTCCTAGATCTTGATGTTTTCCTCCGTCATAGTGTGGACAAGTTCTATAACCTCAGCGGTATACTCCATTGAGCACGAGACAATTCCTAGATCTTGATGAAGATGTTTCCCTACGTCATAGTGTGGACGAGTACTATAACCTCAACGGTATACTCCATTGAGCATGAGTCAGTTCCTAGATCTTGATGTTTTCCTCCGTCATAGCGTGGATGAGTACTATAACTTCAACGGTATACTCCATTGAGCACGAGACAGTTCCTAGACTTTGATGAAGATGTTTCCCCCCAATTAAATTATGGATAGGTTTTTAAGACTCAGCTGAGGCATTCTCTCAGTTGAAGTACAGGCAGGTTCCTAAATCTCAACAAAGTTAGACTTCCCCAGCGAAATCTTCCACAACAACAGGTATGCAAGTTCTCGCTAAGGAATCTCTTATGCGATCGACGCTCCTGTAGATGGCATCTGTAAGCCCATCCTTCTATCAGCAATCTCCAAATGGCATCTGTAAGCCCATTCCCGACGTCACAATGCTGATACTACACCATGCGAGTGCAAATTTCTGGGCACTCTAGTGTTCAATTATCTTCCACCTTCGGATCGCGAAAGGCTCGAAATCCAATCTATATCCTCAGGTTTAAGAAAATTGAACAGGGGCAACTGTTGTACCCCAAAATTTGCCCTCTCATGTTTCCCATGATTTCCCCCTACATGGTTGATCACAAACCTTTTCCTAAAGAAAAGGAATATTCATGAGTAATGTTTCTAAGTTTCCTTTGATTGACATCCCCAAAGCACCTATCTATTGGCACCTCCAAAATACCTTTTTGGCATCTGTATAGCGCCCTTTGATTGGCATGGACAAAGGTCCTTCAATTGGCCTGTTAACAAGGCCTTTCAATTGTCATTTTAACAATGTCTTTCGATTGGCACCCAAAAAAAGGCATCTTCATTTGGCATGTTAACAAGTACCTTTCAACTGGAATTGTAACAGTGTCCTTCGATTGACAGGTTAATAAGTATCTTTCGATTGACGTTGTAGCAGTGGCATTCGATTGGTAGTTTAACAAGTATCTTTCGATTGGTATTATAGTAGTGTCCTTCGATTGGCAGGTTAATAAGTGTCTTTCGATTGGCATATGGGAAAAGTCTTCGATTGGGCATTCAAAATCCTTCGATACAGGCTTGACTCATCAGTCTTCGATTGGGCATTTGGCACTCTTCGATCAGGCTTTGATTAGTAAGCTTCAATTAGGTGTTTGGAACCCTTCGATCAAGCTTTGGTTCGCAAGTCTTCGATTGAGCGCTGAACCCCCTTCGATCAAGTCAATTTCACAATGCTTCGACTATGCATTAACTACTTCAGGCTTACCTTCGAATCACGAGGCAAAAATCTCCTACAAGTTTGTTTCGATTCACAAAGGAAAAGGCCCCTCAACTTTCCAGCACACCAGGAAAGAGGCTCATTCGAAAAACATGTAAATGACTCATTCGAATAACATGTAAAGGTCCATTTGAAGAAGCATTCAAAGGGTCAATTCGAAGAACATTCAAAAGGTCCATTTGAAGAAGCATTCAGAAGGCCCATTCGAAGGGTACATAAGTAGTCCATTAGAAGGAGGCAACTCAAGACCAATCGAAGAGCATGGCCTGGAGGCATTCGAAAATCAAAGGTGTCCAGGTTCATTCAAGATTCCAAAGAGACATGAATATTTCAAAAAAGGAAATCTTTTAATATGTCTGATTCTTGTCTCATGGTTTTAAAGGCCTGGTTAAATGGTTGTCCCTTGCCATTTTCATGCACCCTCACACTAACCTTTCCAGGTCCACCCCAAGTTCAAAATGGCATGTTGTCCTTGCAAACGTGTAGTCGAAGCAGAAGGAGTCTCAATCGAAGGGGCTGTGACATCGAAGCTGGATTAATTCGAAGTGGAGCTTAGAGCTATCGAAGAAAGCAAATTCGAAGGGAAGTGGACCTGCAGGGGTAGGTCAGCTTTCGATTCTTATCATGTTGGAGGCCTAAACAGCTCATAACAGGCTGACAGTAACGCATGTGTTGTACCCCAAAATTTGCCCTCCCATATTCTTCAAAGTTTTGACAAGCATCACCTCAAAGGGTTCAAAGTCTACTCAAGGAGTTACACAGTCAACAATCCTCCTAAGACAGGCAAAATTAGGGTTTTGGTTCTTGCAAGGAAGTTGAGGTTTTCAAGGGCTCAATCAAGTCCCATATGCTCATACACATTGTCAAGCACCTACATGTCAAGTTTCAAAGCTCACAAGGTCAAGTTGCACAGTCAAAAAACCTAATTGCTCCACAGTCAACTATAGGGGCAAAATGGTCATTTGGCAGTCAAAAGTCAAAATTTTTGGTCAACATCTCATTTTGAAGCCACAATCATCATTTGATCAATTCTTGATCATGATTCCACAAGCATGGCTCAAAAAGTCTCAAGATGCAAAAGTTTCTATTTTTGGACAGTTGAAAAGTCAACTGTAACTTGACCAAGGCATAACTTTTTCATGGTTCATTAGAAAAATCCCATCCAATGCTCATATTGAAGGGGAAGACATTTCCTACAACTCATCTTCACATTCCAAGTCCAAGAAATGCTCTCACAAAAAGTTATCAATTTCAACATTATAGGTCATTTTCAAAAGTCAACAAAAAGGCACTTTAAGTCAAAGACCATAACTTGAGATTGGTAAATCAAAATGACATGGGACCAAAGACATTGGTTAGAGGACTTCAAGACCTTTCCAAAATGTCCACGAACATGTTCATAGCTTCAAAATTGAGCAAGATATGCATTGGAGAAGTTGGGAAATGTTTGTGAGATGGCCAAAGTCAATTATCCTTGAAATTTCATTTTTGACAAAAGGGGCCCACTTTTTCCACTTGATTCAGCTTGGCCATGCCTCCCACGTGTCCCACAATTTATTTCAAGATTTAAAATTAATTTTTCCATTTTTATTTAATTTTATTTGATTTAATTCATTTTAAATCTTTAAAATTCAAATAAAAATCAAAGAAATTAATGGAGGGATATATTTTGTGTTGAATAACTTTGATACACCTTGAAACACATTCCAAATTCGTGCAAGGCCTATTCCAAGCAAGAAAATTCAAATTTTCACAAATATGGCAAGTGGTTCAATGTTGGTTATGGAGGAAATCAAGAACATAATTGCATAAGCTTAATGACCATTATTTGGATTGATACACATTTCATTACTATATATACAAGCCTTCCCAACCTCATTCAAAAAATAGTGTGTGCAGAAACGGCCAAGAGCAAAACCAAAAATTATTCAAAAAGTGAGAGTTCTAAAACATAGTTGCGAGCATCTTCAGATCAAAACAAGCACGTGGTTCTATTCCTTGCCACATCCTGAAGCTAAAGCAACCTTTGCCAAGTCCAGAGGCTCATACCG
Organism: Vicia faba; assembly: GCA_948472305.1. Taxonomy (NCBI): domain Eukaryota; kingdom Viridiplantae; phylum Streptophyta; class Magnoliopsida; order Fabales; family Fabaceae; genus Vicia; species Vicia faba. The sequence continues at coordinate 937,239,675 of OX451737.1, forward strand.
CGCTCGCTCCAAGTGTCATCAACGCAGATCCAAAGGACAAAAAGTGTAGCACACCATACTCTGGAGTCAAGCGTGCTGCAGGCAATCATGAAAGTCAAATGTGGCTTAGATTTCAGTGGGCTTGGATTGCTTCAATAAACCTCCTATTTGGCCCACACCCCCCTTGGTTTTTACTTTCTTTTTTTATTTTGTTTTGTCATTTTCTCTTATTTTTAATTGCTAACCTTTTAATTATTTTTATTATTAACAATTAACTTAATTAACACATTTTCATAAAAAACCAAAAAATAGAATTAACATTATTATTATTATTATTATTTTATTTTGTAGATAAATATTAACCAAAATAGTTTAATTAGGCAATTTTAATTCCTTTTCTTAAATAATTAAAATAAATCTAGAATTAGGTAAAAGTTAACTTTTAATTTTATTCCATTTCTTTTATTTCATAAAAACATAAAAAACAAAAAATATTTCTTTTTAATTAAATTAATTAATTAGTCATTAGTTAACTTTAATTTCATTTTAATTACAAAAAACCCAAAAAATCAATTTCTTTTCTTAAAAGGGTCAACACCCTTAGACATTCCCGATTAATTTATTCGCGCGCATTTACTCTATTTGATTATTATGTAATTGCCTCCAAGAATATAATAGTTAAATAGGTTTATCGCTTTATTTAATTTCCGTACTCATTTACTAAAAAACGGGTCTTTGTATTTTGGCGATGTATAGACCCGCGCCTTGTAATAGCGTAGCTTTATATTTCCGTCTTTTACTTTCCGCACTCTTAAATTCTAAATTGCATGAAAGAATGTATGGCTAATTAAAAACAAGCGTAGCTCACAATACAATGATCAAAGATAACTGTTAAACTGAAAACAACACACGAATACACACACCACTTCTAGGGTACGCCTCACCTGTTGCCTTCGAAACGTGGTCGTCAAGTATAGGGCGTTTTAGTAAGTCCTTATGACCATGATCCAGTTGCCTCGAAACGGTTGCCTCGGAATAGTTGCCTCGAAACGGTTGCCTCGGACTACAAAAAGGATCAAGGACATAAGGGTAGCTTCTAAGGTATCCTAACTGTTGCTTCGGTGACCACACTGTCCCTAAACTCGAATTGACCCGAACACCTCTAACGGTGGTACTACCTACCTCTCAATGGTAGGATGGCACTACCTTAAGGACATTTACACAACCTAATTCCTTAGGGTAGGTAGATGACTCATGGATACTTGCTCTATTCAAAAACAAATCAAAAAAACCTTTTCACACCGACACTTTTTCAAAAAGCTTTCAAAACAATTTTTCAAACACTCTTGAGGACTGATACAAGAGTTATTCAGAAATCTTTCAAAGAAACTTTTTCAAACCCACTCACAATTGAAAAGCAAACATTTTGAAAACATAAGAGCAAGTACCTAAGAGCCCGTGGATAACCACGGATAGAAAGAGTGCTAACACCTTCCCTTTCTATAAATCTACCTCTCGAACCGAGAAACATTCTCGAATAAGGAATTTTGATGTGCTTTTGTCCTTTCCATGTTGGAGAACATAAAAGACGGTGGCGACTCTTGCTTACCGCGACATTTCGCGAAACCAGCTAAAAAACAGTCAATTCTAAATCCACCGATCACAGCATGAAAGCAGATGGGCACTTGATTGAATCAAAAATAGAAAGTCTTTATGAAGGAATCCAATCAAATCCGTGTAAAGGCATGGTGATGACAAAAAGATTGAATTAGGCTATTTTTGGAATGATATTCAAAGTGAATCAAATCAAGAATCAAGACATTGATGGAGGAAAATTGAGTCCAGGTTTTCAACCCTAATTCATTCCATTATATACAAGCAAGCCTCACAAATCAAACACACGAAAACTCTGCAGAAACGAAAAAACGCACAAAAACTTTGCAGAAATGGCCAGAGCAACTTGAAAAAAGCTTGAAAAGTGTGAGATCAAAAACCACATTGGAGGCACTTTCAGACAAAAAAGCACAACTCTATTCTCTTCCTTAGCACCCAGTGGAGCTACACTAATCAAAACCAAGCCCTAAGGCAGCCTAAAACTCGCTGTAAGTGTTCTTGAAATCGCCTCTGCACATGAAATCGTGAACCACTTTCCTTGCATCTTTTTGCCAAATGGTTGGCACATTCATACTCAACATGTAATTTACATTGATTCTACATTATTTGATTTGATTTTTGTGGCCTCTAACCCCCTATCCAGAACCTAGGGTTCTTGTGTATGTTTTTTAGGCGTTTTGTGTGCAGGTTAAATTAAGGCCAATAATGGCCATGGACGAGTTCAGGGGAGGGGGACAAATCCAATGATGGTCGTAACTTGTATTGTTGTGACCTAGGATGGATTTTGGAGATGTCCCACGAAACTTCCTGCGGATGGAAATCCGCAGGTAAATAACCAGGCCTTCGTGAAGAAGACGATGGCGTGTCTTAGTGCCATTGGTCTATTCAAAACATTAGCGCGTTTTTTATTATTTCCAGGCTTGACATTTTGTTTTTCATTTAATATTTGTTGTCTATCCCAATAACAAGAAACATCAATAGCTCAACTGGCAAGGAGTTAGTGGGTGGCACCATTGGGACTTGGATTCGAATCCCAGGTCCCCCATACTTTGTTATCATTTTATTTCAAGCGTTCACATGCAGCACTTCAGGCAGGGAGCACCATATACCTCCAGATCTCAAAGGCTACGTGGTTACCAAGGCAGATCCAATGGCTAAGGATGGAGGTTCACCATGAACCTTGGTCAATAAACGCCCAGGCAATCTGCAAGTCAAACAAGGCTAATTGAATATGGGCCTGGAATTGCTGAATCAACCTCCCTTCTAGGCCCAAACCCCCCTTCGGTTTATTCTTTCTCCTTTTCTATATTTCTTTTGTTTAATTTGTTTTATTTTTATTTTTTAACCAATTAACAAATTAACCCTTTTTTATATAAAAATCAAAATCATAAAAAATATTATTTTCATCATTAATTTTATTATTTATTTTTGTAAATAAACCATTAACCAATTAATTTAGTTTTTAATTAGGTTTAATCTTAACATTTTTTGCAATAAATAAAAATTGATTTAGAATTAGGGTTTTGATATATTCTTACCTTTCTAATTTTATTTCCTTAATTAAAATAAAACTCAAAAAATATTTTCTTTTTTAATTGATTAATCATTAGTTAGACTTAATTCTTAAATCAAAAATGACAAAAAATATGTTTTATTTAATGAAAAAAGGGTCAAAACCCTAGGACGTTCCGATTCAATTTTCTCGCGCGCATATTATTTTTGATCCATATAATTGTAATTGGTCCGAGAATGTAATAGCTTTAACTTAGGATTTTATTTACCGCTTTTATTTACTTTTTCGCATTTAATTTTAAGGGTTTGTTTTTGGCGATGTAAATACCCGACGCCTTGTAATAGCTTAGTTTTATTTTTCCGCAATTTATTTTCCGCAACCATTAACTGCTAGATGTTTGAATAATAGGCTATGCATGACAAGATTAACCTTTAATTTAAAATCAACCGTAGCTCACCATAACATGTACAAAGAAAATATAAACTGAAAAACAATACACTCGCACATGCCACTCTTAGGGTACACCTCACTTGGTTGCCTCGAATGTGGTCATTAAGTATAGGATGTTTTAGAGGTCGTCCTCTTGTCCAAAGATCATAAGTTGCCTCGAAACGGTTGCCTCGGATAAAATGATCTAAGACATTAGGGTTACCGCTAAGGCATCCTAACATTGCTTTAGTGACCACACATCCCTTAATCGAATTGACCCGAAAACTCCAATGACGAGGCTACCTGCTCCTCATAGTGGGATAGCATTGTCTAAAGGACATTTGCACAGTTTAATTCCTTTTTGAGTAGGTAGATGTTCTTAAGTACTTGCTCCTTTTAAAAACAAAACAAAACTTTTCGCACTTACACTCTCTTCAAAACAAAAACTCTTTTCAAACCCACAATCACAAAGAAAAGCAAACTTTTGAAAACATAATGAGCAAGTACCTAAGAGCCCGTGGATAAACACGGATAGAAAGGGTGCTAACACCATCCCTTTCTATAATCTACCTTCCGAACCCGAGAAATATCTCAAAAAGGATTTTTTCTGTGCTTTTGTCCTTTCCTTGTTGGATAAAATAAAAGACAGTGGCGACTCTTGCTTACCGCGACATTTTGCGAAAAACAAATGCAAACGCGAACCAGCATTCCAAAACAGTCAGTTCTCATTCCCACCGATCACACCAGGCCCATGTTGTTTATTTTCTTTTTTTATTTATTTTATTTTATTTATTATTTTCAAAAATATTTTTTTTAATAAGTCATAAAAAAAATCAAAAAAATAATAATTAGGATTAGTTTCTTTCTAAAATTGTTAATTAATTGATTAATTATTTTAATGCAATTTTATCAATTTAAAATCAAATTAGACTTAGGTTCTTTATTTAATTTAAATTATTTTCTTAACAAAAAATACCAAAAATATTAGAATTAGGATTCATTTCATTCAACTTTTATTTTCTTAATTAAAAATAAATTTAGAATTAATCATTCTCTTAGCAAAAACAAAAAAAAATATTTTCTTGTCGTTTATTTTTATTTACTAGGTTTTTAGATGTTTCTTTATTTCGCGCACTTATATTATTATATATCTGCTTATGGTTTGTAATTTTATTGCGCACGCATTTTATTTCATTATTATGTATCTGCCCTTGCGTTGTAATAGTTTAGAATTTAATTTTTCGCACTTTTAATTTCCGCACTTTTAATTTCCGCACTTTACATTTTAGTCAGATATAACTGTAACTGTCCCGAAGCCTTGTAATAGCTGTAGGACTTTATTTCCCGCTTTATATTTCTTATATGCCTGTATATAATTGTTAGTAACTTAGGCGTGCATGACAAGATTAATCAATCAACCATTAGATCACTAATCTCAAGACAAATATCTAAAAAAACACACTATTGCACACTTGTACCCTTAGGGTATACCTTACTTGGTTGCCTCGAAAAATAATGGTCATATCCCTCGAACGTAGGGATATCTTAGCAAAGACCCTTAATTCTAAAGTCATCATAAAGATCATGATCCCTTAACGTCTCTCTAGTTGCCTATGAGAAATGATCTTGTCCCTCAATGTTGCCTATATGACGACAGTCCCTTCGAAATGCTAAGATATCCTTACATGTTACCTTCAATGACCATAGCGTCTCTTTCGATAGTCCCTCAACAACTAACGATAGGGCTACCTACTCACTAATAGTAGGATATCACTATCTAAAGGAAAGGAGGAAAAATAACGTCATTTTTCGAGTAGGTAGATGACTCTTAAGTACTTTCTCAAACCTAAGTTTTCACACTTACACACTTTTCAAAACCTATTTTCAAAAACGCTTTATCACACTCTTGAGGACTAATACAATAGTTACCATAAAGCAAACACAAATCTTTCAAAACACACAAACACAAACAGTTTTCAAAAATGAGTAAGTACCCAAGAGCCCGTGGAAAACCACAGATGGAATGAGTGTTAATACCTTCCCTTTCCATAATCTATCCCCCTTACTCAAAAAATATCGAAAAAGGTCTTTTTCTGTTCTTTTCACCCTTTACTTTGTTAGATAAAAGAAAAGTCGGTGGCAACTCTTGCTTACCGCGACATTTGCGAACAAAAAATAAAAAACCAGTATTAACAGTCGGTTCTGCAACCGTATCACAGAACTGACGACTCTGCCGGGGACTAATTATAAAGTGGGGTTTACCTTAGGGTCTAGATCATTTTTCTTCTTTGTTTGTTTGTTTGTTTGCTTTACTTTTAAAGGTATTTGTTTGGGTACTATAGATCCTACACCCAGATATGAGGAAACCTTTTAGGTAAGTAGCAATAGATCATGGAAACTATGCGGGGTATACCGACACGATTGAAGCAGTGGCTACGTTGATGCGACACTTTGGTTGGTACCACTATCCCTTGAGTTAATCAAGGAGAATACAAGGCCGCTGCGTGGTGTCATGAAGCGTCAACTGACCTTTGAACATTTAATTGAACAACTTGGCAATTAGGACATAGCGAGATGGCCATCTTTGGTGTATTCCCAAAGTCAGAAGATACTCGATGCTACACTCATTGAAATTTGACTTTCGAGTTTTGTTCGGTTGCGAGTCAGTCACCTATCGGAATGAAACTTGTGGGAAAGATCAGTGATATTGAGATCCCTTAGAACCCGATTACTATTTATAGGATAGGTTGAACCAATCCAACTTCAAGAGGGTATTACCTTAAAACCCATGCAAGCCTTAAACCTAAGGTCTTTGTGTGATTTGCTTGTGCTTGCTATATATGCGATTTCTTAGCATAATCATGACATCATAACATGGCATATCATACTAACCATTTCAAGGATTTTTTAGGGCTTATCTTTGTCTTGTTTTATAGGACATGACATCTTCTCACAGGAACACTATCCAAATCAACCTTGTGAAAGTTCCTATGCAACTCAAGGACTTAGCATCAAGGATTCCTAAAAGTCCTCCCTTCACTGAAAAGCATGGCCGACTTCTCATCTTGGTTACTTCAAACCCTGATGAAGAAATGTTAAAGGTGATCTTTCAGTTATTTAACCCGTTGCACCACTGCTTCACTTTTCCTGATTACCAGTTAGTGCCTACTATGGAGGAGTTTTCTCAGTTATTAGGGATACCTATCCTGGATCAGTTACCATTCAACGGTATGGAAAGAGACCTAAATCCTGAAGATATTGCTCAAGCTCTGTCCTTACAACGGTCTGATGTAGTGGCAAATTGGGAAACCAGAAGAGGTGTCCAAGGATTTCCAGTTAAGTTTCTATGTGAGAAAGCTCACTATTGTTGGGATAACCTGGATTTACAAGCTTTTGAAGATGTGCTGGTCCTTCTCATCTATGGGATGGTACTATTCTCTAACATGGACCAACTCATAGATGTGAATGCGATTAAGGTTTTTCTGTCTCATAATCCGGTGCCTACTTTGCTTAGGGATATTCTATACTATATGCATACTCGCACTCTGAAGAGTAGAGGTACCCTCATGTGTTGCACTCCTCTATTGGCTAGGTGGTTTATTTCACACCTACCCTGGTCTGTTTTGAGAAACGAGCAGGGTATGAGCTGGTGTCATAGGCTGATGTCCCTTACATATTCGGATATTCATTGGTGTTCTCGGTCCTTGGAGAGTATCACTATCATTGATCGCTCTGGAGAATTCCCTAATGTCCCTTTCTTAGGCATTAGGGGAGGAATCACTTATAATCCTTGTTTGGCGTTGCGACGGTTTGGTTATGCTAGAAGGGATGGTCCTCATGACACACTCGTCCAAGGAATCACATTTGACTATGCGAATGATGTTCAGGGTTAACGTAAGAGGTTCATTCGAGCTTGGGGCATGATAAACAGAGTTGATAGCAAGACATTGGGGCACAAGAATTCCATCCCTCTTGAGCCTTACCACAAATGGGTGCGAGTGCATGCTCAATGTATTATGATGCCTTACCCCTCCATCTTACCCGTGATTATGGAGCCAATTGTGGAGGCAGACACTCCTTACATCGTTCTTCATCTTGACATGCCAACTGATCTTGAGGAACTACGGAAATCCTAGATCCAACTCAAAGAAGAACGAGATACCTTCAAAACCCAATTCTACGCCAACGAGAAGAAGGTTTTAGAGCTCACCAGGTTACTTCATGAGGAGAAGAGTATAAATGCTTACATTTCACCAAAGAGGATGCGCCTGTGGGAAGCTTGAGTCTTTCTTTGATTGGAGAGTTTACTTTTGCTTTGTTGCTTCCCTTGTAAGCCCAAGAGGCATCATTGTGATCGATAAAAATTCTTAATGTAATTAATGTTCATTCTCTTTCTGTTTAAGCAAATTTGAGTCTTAGAAATCCTTGAAAACATTGCATACATATATCATACATATCATTGCATGAACAGGTTTAAAAACAGGTTTCTCATCCTCTACGCTGTTTATTTCAGCAATGGCTCTATAACAAACAGTGAAGGATCTACAGACTCAGAATGCTCAGTTTCAACAGATGATCATGGCTCTGGCCAAGGGGCAAGAAGAACTGAAAGCCATGATTGTTAAAGAAAAGAAGAAGCCAAAGAAACCAACTGGTGTGGTGAACTTGGGAAGAAGGATCAGAGGACCAGTGTGGCGAGCCTCTGAACTGGTAACTTCATTAAAGGAAGGAGACAATGAAGAAGATGAAACAAGAGAGGAAGACTCCAGTCCAAAAGAATCCGATGATGAATGTGACTATGATGAGGAGCAATATCCTCCTGTTGATGAAAAATACAAACAACTGGAGGATCGTTTGAACGTAATAGAGGTCCGGAAGGTACCGGGTCTGGATTTTGAAGAGCTGGGTTTGGTCTCTGGGGTTTTCATCCAGCAAAAGTTCAAGGTGCCGGTGTTCGTCAAATACGATGGGGTTTCGTGTCCCAAGATTCACCTCCGGTCTTATGTGAAGAAGATCCAGCCTCACACTGCTGACAACGACTTATGGGTTCACTTATTTCAGGATAATCTATCCGGAACTCAACTAGAATGGTTCTACCAGCTAGAAAGGGCCAATGTTCGTAATTGGGAAGACCTGGCTGCTGCTTTCTACAAGCAGTATAAGTAAAATGCAGACCTTCCTCCCACCCGTACACAACTCCAAAATATGTCTATGGGTTCAGGTGAGGGCTTTAAAGACTATGCTCAGAAGTGGAGGGACTTAACAGGAAGAGTTCAACCTCCCCTGTCTGATAGGGAGCTAGTGGATATGTTTTTGGGTACCCTATCTGGACCATTCTTCAATCATCTAATTGGAAGCTCCTCAACCGGCTTTACCAAATTGATCTTGATGGGAGAAAGAGTGGAAGATGGAATTAGGAGTGGTAAGATCTAGAAGGATGCATCCTCCAGTACTGTAAGGAAGCTATTTTCTGGGAAAAAAGAGGTCAGTGCTATTTACAATCAAAGGAATCAAGACAGAACTGAACACCGTCCGTAGGTAGGGGCTGTTATAATCTCTAAAGCCGCACCTACTCAACAAAGGAATAATCATCCTAGGGAAGAAAGGCCAGTAAGACAGCTTACTCAGATAAATATGACTTTATCTCAAGTCTTGCCTCAATTGTTGAAATCCAATCTGGTATATCTGAGGGAAGTTCCAAAGAATCCTAATACTGCCTCTCCCTGCTACAATCCAAATTCTCGATGCGCCTACCATTCTGAGACTCTGAGGCATGACACGAACGACTGTTGGGCTTTGAAGAACAAGGTGCAGGATCTAATTGAGGCAAAATAAATTGAATTCGATGCTCCAGAAACTCCCAACGTCATAACTACACCCATGCCCAAGCATGGTCCGAGAATCAATGCTATTGATGTTGTCTCCGCCATAGAAAATGCTGACAGTAGCTATGAAATGGATAGATGGATCTTCCCTACTACCAATGGTGGACCCAGTAACTGGACAGCAAAAGACTTTGTACCAATTACTTTTATTCAGAAGTAATTGTCTTTCTTGTTTTTGGATATGTAATAAACATTATAAACTTTATGGCCATGTGTCTTACCTGGGGCACAATGGTTTATTTGTGAGGGTTATCATGTTTCAATTTCATATGGAATTAATAAATCATTGGACGTTTATTGCATACAAATTTTGTGCTCTCTGTTTTTCTTTTCTGCTTTTTACTTTGTCTATACAGCTATGCTCTTACACACACTCACGTATCAAACTGCAGATCCATATTCACTCTAGATCCCATTGATAACAGTTCTGCTATTGTCGGTTATGACTTTGAAAATCCGATCAACCAAGCCGAGGACGAAGGTGAGGAAGATTGTGAGGTACCCGGAGAACTTGGTAGGCTATTACAGCAGGAAGAAAGGGCTATCCAGCCTCATGAAGAACCAGTTGAGACAATAAACTTGGGCACAAAAGAGGACAAAAAAGAAGTCAAGATAGGTGCAAATCTGGAGCTTGGTGTCAAACAACGGTTGATACGAATGTTGCATGACTATGTCGAGATCTTTTCCTGGTCATATGAAGACATGTCGGGACTAGACACGAATATTGTGGTTTATCGTCTGCCAACTAAAGAAGATTTCCCTTTGGTAAAGCAGAAGGTATGTCGTATGCACCCTGAAATGTCAGAGAAGATCAAAGAAGAAGTTATGAAGCAGTTCAACGTTGGGTTCTTAACTATCACCTCTTATCCCTAATGGGTTGATAACGTAGTCCCGGTGCCTAAAAAGGACGACAAGGTACGTATGTGTGTGGACTACCGATATTTGAACAGGGCAAGTCCCAAGGATGACTTTCCGCTTCCCCACATTGACGTTCTGGTTGACAACACTGAACAAGAGAATATCTTTTCCTTCATGGACGGTTTCTATGGTTACAATCAGATCAAGATGGAACCCGAAGACATGGATAAGACTACCTTCGTCATACAATGGGGCACTTTCAGCTATAAAGTGATGTTGTTTGGGTTGAAGAACGTTGGGGCAACATATCAGCGAGCTATGGTAGCTTTGTTTCATGACATGATTCACCATGAGATAGAGGTGTATGTTGATGACATGATAGCCAAGTATCTAACTGAGGAAGAGCACCTTTATCATTTACAAAAGTTGTTTGATAGGTTAAAGACGTACAAGTTGAGGTTAAATCTGAACAAGTGCACCTCCGGGGTAAGGTCTGGTAAACTCCTAGGTTTTATTGTCAGCGACAAGGGCATTCAAGTATACCCTGCAAAGGTGAAGGATATACAAGATATACCGGCTCCTTGCACAGAGAAGGAAGTTAGAGGTTTCTTGGGACGCCTAAATTACATTGCCAGATTCATCTCCCATTTAACTGCTACTTGTGATCCAATTTTCAAACTCCTGAAGAAAGATCAAGTGGTAAAATGGAATGACGAATGCCAGATTGCCTTCGAAAGAATCAAGGAATACCTTAAAGAGCCTCCCATTCTGATGCCTCTGATTGAAGGAAGACCCTTGATAATGTACTTAACAGTGTTAAATAATTCAATGGGGTGTGTGCTGGGGCAGCATGACGAGTCCAGACGAAAAGAGAATTCAATATACTACCTTAGCAAAAAGTTTACCGACAGTGAAACAAGATACTAACTGCTCGAGAAAACTTGTTGCGCTTTGGCATGGGCTGCTCACAGACTGAGACAGTATATGTTGACCCACACTACTTTATTGATATCCAAGATGGATCCGATCAAGTACATCTTCGAGAAGCCCGCTCTCTGCGAAAGAATAGCAAGATGATAAATGATCTTTACCGAATACGATATCCAATACACGACCCAAAAAGCAATCAAGGGAAGTGTATTAGCGGATCATCTGGATCATCGGGCCGTGGATAAATACCAGTCCATGAATTTTGAGTTCCCGAATGAGAATATTATGTTAGTGACCGACTATGAAAAACCTGGACCAGATGAAAGACCTGAGGAAGGATCTCGATTTACTATGGTTTTTGATGGAGCCTCCAATGCACTTGGCAACATCATCAGTGCTGTAATCATATCTCCTGAGGGCTGTCACACTCCCTTCACCGCCAGATTATGTTTCAACTGTACCAACAATATGGCGGAGTATGAAGCATGCATCATGGGTCTCAAAGCTGCTATTGACCTGAGGATCAAGTTCTTGAGCATTTTCGGGTATTCAGCCTTGGTAATAAGTCAAATCGAAGGGGAATGGGACACGAAGCACCCGAATCTCATCCATTACAAAGAACATGTACCGACATTGCTTCCACACTTTGGAGAGGTCACCTTTGAACATTTTCAACGAGAAGATAACCAGTTAGCGGAGGCGCTAGCTACTATGTCATCCATGTTCAAGGTCAGATGGGACAACGAGGCTCCTCATATCACTATTGAGAGATTGGATGAACCAGCATACTGCTGTGAGATTGATGCCGAGGAAGTAGCAGACAAACCTTGGTTTCATGAAGTGAAGAGGTATCTCGAGGCTCAAGAATATCCAGAGGGGGCATCTATAAATGACAAGAAGTTTCTGAGAAGGTTCTCCGCAAAGTTCTTCCTCAGTAATGGAATCCCCTACAAGCGCAATCATGGCTCTACTTTACTTTGGTGCGTAGACAAGAGCGAAGCAGAGAGGATCATGGCAGATTTACACAAAGGTACCTTTGGCACCCACTCTAGTGGACATACCATGGCTAAAAAGATCCTACGGGCAGGATACTATTGGTCCACTATGGAAGCAGACTGTTATCAGCATTCGCGAACTTGTCACAGATGCCAGATCTATGCTGATAAAGTACATGTACTCCCGGTTCCCTTGAACGTCTCAAAGGCTCCCTGGCCCTTTGCAATGTGGAGCATTGACATGATCAGAGATATTAGACCTACCACTTCTAATGGGCATCTCTTCATCCTAGTGGCCATTAATTACTTTACGAAGTGGGTTGAGGCTGCCTCTTTTGCTACTATTACCAAGAACGTTGTGGTGCGGTTTATCAAGCATAACTTGATTTGTCGGTATGGTGTTCCAGAGAGAATCATCACTGACAATGGTACAAACCTCAATAATACAATGATCACCGAACTCTGTAAACAATTCAATATCCAACATCATAATTCTTCCCCTTACCGGCCGAAGATGAATGGCGTTGTGGAGGCTGATAACAAAAACATTAAGAAAATCATACAGAAGATGACGGTGACATACAAAGACTGGCATGAGATGTTACCATTTTCTCTTCATGGTTACCGCACCTCAGCACGTACGTCCACAGGGGTAACACCTTATTCACTCGTGTATGGTATGGAGGTTGTCCTACCTATTGAGGTCCAAATCCCTTCTTTGAGAATCATGAAGGATGCGAGTTTGAACGAAGATGATTGGATCCAGACTCGACTTGATCAACTGGATCTAATTGACGAGAAAAGGCTTACTGCTGTCTGTCTTGGTCAAATGTATCAGAAGCGGATGATCAATGCTTTCAACAAAAAGGCCAAATGTCAAGTGTATCAAGTGGGTGATATGGTAATCAAGCGTATCATACTGCCACAAGGTGATCCCAGGGGCAAATGGACTCCCACGTACGAAGGGCTATTTGTGATCAAAAACATATTTTCCGGTGGGGCCATGATTCTAACCACCATGGATGGTGACGACCTTCCTCACCCTGTTAATGTGGACATAGTGAAAAGATACTATGCATAAATAAAGACCCGCTAGGTTGACTCGCCTAGGCAAAAATAAGGGCATCCCGACAAACCAAAAGGGTTCGGGAAAAAATGGGATAAAAACAAAAAATCTATACACCCGACAAGTAGAAAAACTGAAAAGGTGGCTTGGGCAGAAAAGGTTATCCTGGTGGACCGAAAACCCGAAAGGGCGGTCCAGGCAAAAGTTAGGGATTTAAAGCGTACAACTATGTCCCGTTGGATCACCTTGCGACCAGACTTCAGTATCAACTACCAAGAATCAAACGGTAACGATCAATCCAACCAGCTTCAGACAAGTAACAAAGTGATGAGACGCTCGAAGACATAGGGGCAATACTAGAATTGAAACTCAATGGGATTATTACACATAGTTGTTTTCTATTTGTACACTGTTTTGTGTAGTTTTCATTTTTTATGACGGTGTTCTCCTATTAGAACGTCAGTCTCTTTGTACAAAATGCATGTTATAGGCGAAGTTTAAAAAAATCAATACAAATCGTTCCTTGAAAGTACCAAAACTATTTGTTTTATTCTTCTGTTTTGTTTTTCAAAAACGTCCAATGACTTATTTTTGACATATGCATTTAAATACGATCACTATTCATAAATACTTGCATAAGAAACAGAAAGACAGTTGCTAATGACTTTATGATCACTATTCACCAACAGTCTCACTTCGGAGAAGTGCAAATTTCTGGGCACTCTAGTGTTTAATCATCTTCTACCTTCAGATCACGAAAGACAAACCATCCAATCTACATCCTCAGGTTTAAGAAGATTGAACAGGGGCAACTGTTGTACCCCAAAATTTTCCCTCCCATCTTCACACAAGACATACTCCTAGAGGTCCTCTATTGCTCAAGGTTGACCAAGAATTGACCAGACAATTCTCCTCCTAAGGCAATGAACCCCCAACTAGGGTTTCAATTTTTATCAAAATGGTTGAGATCCAATGGTCTAAAATTCTTCCCATGGTCCTAATATGTCTTCAATATTATCCATGCCAAATTTCATGCCCTCCACAACAAGCTTACTCAGTCAATTGCTCAAATGCTTGAAAATCAACTGTGCTAGGTCAAAAGTCAACTGTGGCACATGTACAGTCAAACTTCAAGATTTTTGGTCAACATCAACATTTTGAAGTTATATCCATCATTTGATCAAGGGTTGATCATGATTCCTCAAGAAATGCTCTTAACCCATAAAAAGTCAAAAATGGAAAATTAGGGTTTCTATAGGAAAAGTCAACCAAACTTTGACCAAGCATAACTTTCTCATACTTTATCAGAAATTTCCCAACCAAAGCTTATTTTGAAGAGAATCCAATTCCCTACAACTTCTATTCAAGCCAAAATATCAAGAAATTCACCATTTGAAAGATATGAGCTCAAACATTACATGTCATTTTCAAAAAGTCAACAAAAGCCACTTTTTTCCAAGACCTTTTACATCAAGATAAAATCTTCAAATGCAAAATTAATCAAAATAGGGATTGAAGTAGGCATATCGGGCTTTCCAAATTGTACAAGATCATCATCATGAGATAAAAATTGAGCAAGTTATAGCTTGCCCAAGTTAGCAAAATTTTGGAAATTTCAAGAATGGTGCATTGAGCAAATTTGAATTTTTGGGTCAATGGCATAACTTTTTAAGGTTCAAATATCTTCCTAAGGTGATAGAAGACCTCTAATATTATTTTTGCATGGCCTTGCATTTTCTACCTATTTTTTACATATTTATTTTAATTTATTTCAAATAAATATAAAATAAATGGTACAAAATAATTGGAAATGGGCTTAGGCATTTGGGCTTTTGTTTTGACTTGTCTTGAAGCCCATGATTTCCTACACAAGTGACCAGGTTCATTCAAGCAAGTATAAGGCATGTTTTGGCAAATTTGGAAGGCCTTGAATTTGTTAGATTCTTGTTAGAAAACATGAGTTATGGCCATAATCTTTTCCATTCGATGGTGTCCCCTCCTTCTATACTATAAGAACAACACTCAAGCCAGCCAAATGCACGCACAAAAAGCCTAGAGAATTGCTTCACATTGCACTCAAAAATTCCAAAATTGTCAAACCTGAATTTCAGATTGCAGCTGGTTTTAACCCCAAACAAAGGCTCAAACATATTCCTGGAAGCCTCCTGGATTGTTCCCAGCCATAACCAAGTCCTAAAATAGTCTGAAGCGTGTTTCAACCACCCCACAGTTTGTGTTTTTTACTTGATTTCGATTTTCTTGATTTATACGATATAAACACATTTTAATCATGCATTATTAACCACTCTTGTGTTTGCAAGATTTCTGTATGGATAGATTTTAGTTTTGATGTAGGAATCGAATGCCACCATTCTTAGGGTTCCAAGCTCAAAATTGGGATTTTTGGAAATAGCCAAAATTAGGCCTAACCAAGGGTCTCTGTGGGCTCATGAGGTTAAGGCTAATTCTTCCATGGCCTCACCATGAATTTATCATGCGTATATTTGTTTTTATTTTTGGTTTACAGGTGCTATAGTGACAGACAAAAACTGTCACTATAGGTCCAAGGCTAAGACGACAGACAAAGGTGGAAGATGAATGCGTGGCAGACTCTAACTGGATAATTCAAATCCAGTGCACATTTTTTTAATTATTTTTTTGGACATTTTTGATTAAATTTGGTATATAATATTGTTTTCTTATTTGGATCAATGAATGACCAATAACTCAGATGGTGATGAGGCACGTGTATAAAGGAGAGGACCTGGGTTCGAGCCCCAGGTCCAACATATTATTTTTATAATGTTTGTTCACTGCAAATCCAGTATGCGTTAGCTACGCCAGTCCATCATGTGCCTCCAGATCACCACCACTGGATCTTGATTGATCTAGATCAGAAGGTTCCAACATGCAAGTGTACCATTTATGATTTGGGCCAAGCATTTTTGATAATAACACCCCCCCATTTTTGTTGATGACCAGGTCCATGTTGTTTTTTTTTAATTTTTTGTTTTATTTTGTTTATTATTTTCAAAAGTCTTTTTTTAATAAGTCAGAAAAAAAAATAATTAGTATTAATTTCTTTCTAAAATTATTATTTAATTAATTAATTATTTTAATGCAATTTTATCAATTTGAAATAAAATTAGACTTAGGTTCTTTATTTAATTTAAATTATTTTATTAACAAAAAATACCAAAAATATTAGAATTAGGATTCATTTCATTTAACTTTTATTTTCTTAATTAAAAATAAATTTAGAATTAATCATTCTCTTAGCAAAAACAAAATAAAAGATTTTCTTGTCGTTTATTTTTATTTACTAGGTTTTTAGACGTTTCTTTATTTCGCGCGCTTATATTATTATATATCTTCTTATGGTTTGTAATTTTATCACGCACGCATTTTATTTCCTGATTATGCATCTGCCCATGCGTTGTAATAGTTTAGGATTTAAATTTCCGCACTTTTAATTTCCGCACTTTACATTTTAGTCAGATATAACTTTAACTATCCCGAAGCCTTGTAATAGCTGTAGGACTTTATTTCTTGCTTTATATTTCTTATATGCCTGTATATAATTATTAGTAACTTAGGCGTGCATGACAAGATTAATCAATCAACCATTAGATCACTAATCTCAAGACAAATATCTGAAAAAACACACTATTGCACACTTGCACCCTTAGGGTATAACTCACTTGGTTGCCTCGGAAAATAATGATCATGTCCCTCGAACGTAGGGATATCTTAGCAAAGACCCTTAATTTGAAAGTCATCATAAAGGTCATGGTCCTTTAATGTCCCTCGAGTTGCCTATGAGAAATGATCTTGTCCCTCGATGTTTCCTATATGATGATAGTCCCTTCGAAATGCTAAGATATCCTTACATGTTGCCTTCAATGACCATAGTGTCCCTTTTGATAGTCCCTCAACATTCAACGATAGGGCTACCTACTCACTAATAGTAGGATAGTACTATCTAAAGGAAAGGAGGAAAAAGAACGTCCTTTTTCAAGTAGGTAGATGACTCTTAAGTACTTGCTCAAACCTAAGTTTTCACACTTACACACTTTTCAAAAACTATTTTTAAAAACGCTTTATCACACTCTTGAGGACTGATACAAGAGTTACCATAAAGCAAACAAAAATATTTCAAAACACACAAACACAAACAGTTTTCAAAAATGAGCAAGTACCTAAGAGCCCTTGGAAAACCATGGATGGAAAGGGTGCTAATACCTTCCCTTTCTATAATCTACCCCCTTACTCAGAAAATCTTGAAAAAGGTCTTTTTCTGTTCTTTTCACCCTTTCCTTTGTTGGATAAAAGAAAAGTCGGTGGCGACTCTTGCTTACCGCGACATGTGAGAAAGAAAAATGCAAAACAAGTATTAATAGTCGGTTCTTCCACCGTATCACACAACTCACAATCCCCTCGTGCATTGTCCATTATCATCAATCACCAAGCTTCTAATACACATATAGAGACAATCCAAACACCTGTAACACAACTGTAGCACCATTTTCCTCATCTTCCATTTTTAAAAATAGTTGCTTGCAGGTTGAGTTCTCCAGAACATCTCAAGCACTCTCAATCCAAAGGACGCATTACAATAGCTTCCTGGAGGTTTAGTGAAGTTAACCAGATCATCAACACCTTGAAAAGTGCTCAAACTCAAAACACGACATCCATTTGCAAGGTGAGTTTTCTGAACTTTCAAATCCTTATACAAGCATCATTTGGCTTTGATTTGTGAAGATAAAATATAGACATCATAGCCCTGAGACTAACCATGTCCATATAATTCATTTATATTGCATGAGCATGGAGAATTTTAAGTTTGAACTTTCTGAAAAAATTAGGTCAGATTTGGTACCAACAGAAATTCGTGCTTATCTTTGATCCATTGTTTAAGTTATTTACATATTTGAAATCGTGGTAAAATTTCTAACAAGTTTGATGTTTACAATTTCTGAAATGGTTGAGAAATGAGCAAGATATGAAATTCAAAAATCTGACCCAGAAGGTTGGCGCGAGGAAGAAGATGAAGTTTCCTTTAGAACTTAGTTTACTTTATATTTATTACAAGTTGTTTTATAAACGGATGAAACAACCACCTCAGTGGCAGAAAGCGCGTGCATAAGGCATTATTGTTAAGGGTCCTGGGTTCGTGCCCCAACGACACCTTTTGTTCCTTTTTCCAATATTTTCCTTGTTTTCTCTTCTCACTATCAGCGCACCTGGGCCATCCATTGTCGGGCCTAGTTCTTTTACTCACTATCACCCACTGTTTTCTCAATAACACTGGCCCAACGTTTTATTTATTTTGTTTTTCTGATATAAATAAAAACAAACATTGGGCCTAAACCAAAACATTTCTTCTCTCAAACCTCCATGTTTTCTTTTCAAACTCCCTGGCCCAATTTTTTATATTTTTATTTCATTTTCTTTCTTTTCTTTTCTTTTTTTAATCAAAATCCCAAAAGTATATTTTCTTAAATAATTACATTTTCCCATTTTATTTTATTAGGCAAAAATAGTAAAAAATATTTTCTTAAAGCTATTTAATTTCTTTTCTTAATTAAACTAATTTAGACTTAGGTTTTTATTCTAATTTTCACTTTTAATTAAATTAACTTAGACTTTAGGGTTTAATTAACTCCTTTTTATTTAATTAGTTTAATTAGGTTAACTTCAAAATCATTTCATACAACAAAAGTCATAAAAACAATTTCTCTTCTCTTTACACTTTTGTACATTCTATTATTTTGCATTATGATTTATGTAATTGTAAAAAGCCTTGTAATAGTTTTTGGGGTTTATTTTACTTGTCATCCCCATTTATAAATTTGTATCCCCCATCCCAAAATATTGTAATAGCATAGAACTTTAAATTCTGCAATTTATCGCTTTCCATATTATTGCTAGTAATTAGGGTTTGTATGGAAAAACTTAAAGTCAAACAATAGACAACCTTAATTCAAGACAAATTAAATAAAAACAATACACTTTGCACACATGCACCTCTAGGGTTAACCCACACTTGTTGTCTTAGATTAAAAACAGTCATGTCCCTTGAACGTGGGATACTTTAGCAAAGACCCTCAATTACAAGATCGTAGTCCCTTAATGATCCTTCGATGTTGATTTCAGTGAAAAATCTTAGTCCCTTACAAAAAATTACTAAGTTATCCTACAATGTTGCCTTCTATGACTGTATGATGACCCACGCCTGTCCCTTCACATCCAATGATATGGTTTCTTACTAACTAATGGTATGATAACACTATCTAAAGGAGGAGGAAAAGAACAAAGACTTTCTTTTGAGTAGGTAGATTTCTCATAGTTGCTTGCTCACAAACATTTCAAAATAAAACATCTTTCAAACACCAACACTTTCATGAAATATTTTCAAATGTCTACACTTTGTATACATTCTTATAGAGACGAGAATCATTACAAAGTTCGCTTAAACAAAGGCACTTTTCAAAAATACTTTCAAACATAAACACATTTCACAAATCATTTTCAAAGTGAACTAACAATTAAGAGACCGTAGATAACTACGGATGAAAAGGGTGCGAACATGTTCCCTTTTCATAACCTACCCCCCAAACTCAAGAAAATTTTCAAAAGGTATTTCCTGTTCTTTTCACCCTTTCCTTTATTGAATAAAAGAAAAGTCGGTGGCCACTCTTGCTATCTGCAACATTTGCCATCAAATGTAAAACACCCAAGTCAGTTCTCCCACTATATTACAGAACTGGCGACTCTGCTGGAGAAAAACTTAAAAGTGAGGTTACCTTAGAGACTTGATCACCTTTATTGCTTTCATTGTTTGACTTGCTTGCTTTACTCTTAAAAGGGTGTTTGGGTTTTGTATAAATCCTCTACCCGGATCTGGGGGCATTATTAGGTAAGTAGCAATAGATTATGGAGACTGTATGGCATAGACCGATATGGTTGAAACAATAGCTACATTAGTGTGACACATTTGTTGATACCGGTATCCCTTGTGGCGAATCAAGGAGACTACGGGGCCACTGTGTGGTGTCATGAAGCACTAACTGACCATAGAACCTTTAGTTGAACAACTTGGCCATTAGGAAGTAGTGAGATAGCCGGCTTTGGTGTAGAGTCAAAGATTGGTTGATATTTGATACTATGCTCACTGAGATCGGACTTTCAGGATATTTCGATCGCTAAAACAAAGGCTTGCGCTAAAATAATTCCCTATGAAGAAAGATCCATGATATTGAGTTTCCCTAGAATCCAGTTACTTTTTAGGACAGGTTGAACCAACTAAAATTTCAAGAGGGTACTTACCTATAAACCCCATGCAATCCTGAATGTAAGGTTACTTGTGTGACTTGTTTGGATTTATGATCTGACAACTTGAACTCCTTGTAGGGTTTGTCTGTATTCAATGTCTAACCAAACTTGAATTCTTTGCAGGGCTTGATTATAGTCACTACCTTACACTTTTTCTTGATTCATAACATACATCATACCATATCATTCTCACTGACCAGTTCAAGGATCTCAAGGACCAGTGATGCATGTTATCATAAACCAACGTCTAACAAGGGGAAAGAGGATTTATTTTCCTCTAACCCATGATGTCAAAAACCAAAGCATGATAACTTGAGTCAAGGGCTATGACCCACTCGACATGGTGAGCTTTATTCTCATAGAAGGACATTCAACGATACGAAGTTCTTCAATTAAAACTCCCATCAGATTTGACGTCTAACATTTTCTTCAGTTTACCCCGCAAGATCCTTGAAAACATTGCATCTGCACAACATACATCATAACATAAGCAGGTTTTTAACACGTGTTTCCTCATCTTTCTACTGTTTATTTCAGTATAAGATGGATCTAGAGAAAACCGTTAAGGACTTGCAGACTCAACACTCTCAGTTCTAAGAGGCCTTGCTCAAATTAGCAAAGGGTCAACAAGACATGATGACGCTTCTCGTCATGAAGAAGAAGACCAAGAAGAAAGTTGTTATCAACATAGAGAAGAGGTTCAAAGGCCCTGCTCGACAAGTTAAAATTGAAGGGGACTCCTATTAAGACGATGAAAATCAAGATGAAGATGCTAGAAGCACCCGGGTAGGGTAGAAATAACCAGATTTATGAGGACGAGGATTATTCCGATGAACAACACCCACCGGCGGGCGACAAATACAAGCAGCTAAAAGATCGTCTCAAAGCTATAGAAATCCAAAAGGTGCCTGGACTAGACTTTTAGGAGAAGGGTCTCATCCCTGGGGTGGTTATCCCTCACAAGTTCAAGGTTCCCGCTTTTGCCAAGTACAATGGAGTCTATTATCCAAAATCCACCTGAGGTCATATGTTTGGAAAATCCAACCCCACACCGTTGGCCGAAAGTTATGGGTCCATTTCTTTCAAGAGAGTTTGTCCGGTACTCAACTTGAATGGTTTTACCAACTCGAAGGAACAAACATTCATACCTGGGAGGACTTGGTTGCTGCTTTCTACAAGCAGTACCAATACAATGCTGACTTGGCGTTGACTCATGTATAGTTACAAAACATGTCCATGGGTTCAAATGAAGGTTTCAAAGAGTATGCCCAGAAATGGAGGGACCTACCTGGAAGAGTGCAACCTCCTCTGACTGATCGAGAAATGGTGGATATATTCATGGGCACTCTGACAGGCCCATTCTTTAATTTGTTGATTAGAAGTTCATCATCTGGTTTTACGGAGATGATTCTGACTGAAGAAAGAATTGAATGCGATATCAAGAGTGGAAAGATCCTGATGGTTGCACCTTCTAATGTCGAGAAAAAGCCATTTTCCAATGTTGTGTATTGCCCAAAGGGTCGTAATAAGAGAGACTACCACCAGTCTATAGGGGCAGTACTGGTCTCTAATTCAGCACCAGTACAACAACGAAGACAAGGCAATCAGCGTAAGCAGGGCACGCCTAAAAGACAATTTACCAAAATCAACATATCTTTGGCTCAAGTTTTACAACACATGTTAAAGAAGGCATTGATTACGTTGAAGGATTCTCTTCGGAGTCCCAATACTTCTGCTCCTAGCTGTCATCCCAATGCAAGGTGTGCATACCATTTTGTTGTACCCAAAAAGTTTCCCTCTTTTTCTCAAGATACTTCTCACAAAGTCATCAATAATTCTAGTTTGCATAAGTATTGACTAGGTCAAGCCATCTCTTCAACACTGACGCCTCAAACTAGGGTTTGAGTTTGCACAAAGACAATTGGACTTCTAATATTTTAAATTACTTTCATGGATCATCATGGACCCTCAAGATTTCTCCTGTCAAATTTCAAGTCTTGGATCACATAATTGCTCAGTCAATTGATCAGATGGCCTAAAATAAGTTGTATTGAAAAAAGTCAATTATGGTCAACCTATAGTCAAACTTCAAGATTTTGGACCAATATCAACATTTTAAAGTTATTTGTATCATTTTATCAAGATCAGATCATAATTCTCCAAGAAAATCGTTCAAATCGTTAAAAGGGCAAAATGGTCAAAATTAGGATTTTGACTGAGAACGACCAATCTTTGACTTTTGACCTAGTGCATGACTTATTGGTTTGAAACATTATCTCAAGGATTCAAGTGCATCATTTTGACCTAATCGCATATTTCAATCGATTTCCCGAGATCAGTGGGTTGATAGACGAAATTTGGCCAACTGATGAAAAAGTCAATTGTATACTGAAAAGTCAAACTTTGACTTTTTGGTCAAATTTGAGTTTCAAAACTTTGCAAGACTTGGAAAAAATTTGAAAGCCAAAAAATCAAACTTTGCAAGACTTGGAAAAAATTTCTAAGTATTTTCTCTACATGATTAATTTTATTACCTCATGACATTTTTCTTCCCCATAATTCAAGATAATTCAAAATTTTAAATAAACAACAAAGCTGCAATTTTAAGTTAAAATTACAAATCCTAAACTTTGTCTTGATTGAATTTCTCCCTTTGACTCAAACCTTGCCACTAATGCTGTCCATAAAACCAAACTTGTATCATGCTACAAACAACGCTGTCCAATTTACTACTGAATAAAGCCCAAAGTTTGCACCAACCAGTCCAAGCATATCAATCCAAAACCTGTTGTTCCTACACATAACAGTCTATGCAAAACCAGTTCTGCTATGCTGCCTCTAAATACCATCGCAACCTGCTCCCAAAACCTGCTATGTTGTCCAAGCCTGCACTATATCAGTCCCCATATTTGCACCAAATTAGCATATAAGAGATGCATATCAAAGGCTATGAAATAGCATACCCAAAATGTTTAAAAAACTTATTTGTTCCCCCCCCCCCCCCCCCCAAATCTCAGCCAAAACTTCATCTACAAATAAACTATTTTCACAACACACAAAGAGTGGATTTTTTGAGTGAGAAAGGAGAGTAAAACAGAAGTCTTTGTAACCTTTGTTCATTTAAAAAACTCTGCTCTATTTTCATTCACTAAATAGAAAAATCCTCAACCCATTGTTCCACCTTGCAATCTTTCCCCATAAACCAGCCATCCAAACACTTCATATCACATAGAGATTGTTAAAACACAAGAATAGTTTCTGTAGTGCCATTATCATCACCTTTCAAACACAAACAAAAGACAATGTTGTATAACTTGACTGGGTTGGAGTTGGTTCAGCAGCTTCCAATGTAGAGGGAGGATTGGAGCAGCTTCCTGGGGGTTCACTAAAGACATCACAACATCTTGAAAGAGGTTCAGACTCAAAACAAATTGCAGTCTCAAGGTAAGCCTTCTTAACTTTGAGCTTTCCATTTCAAACATCATTAGTGATTCATTGTTGAAGATAAATTTAGTAATCATTGCCTTTTGAAGCTAACCATTTACTTGCTTTTCATTTTTGCCAATACTATGTTAACAATTGACCTGCACACACAATAGAATAATGTTTAAGGCAAAAAACTACAGCATGAGTCGATGCATACTCACATGTGTCAACTCATTTTAGTGACATAATAGGGTATGAGTCGACACAAGGCCTTATGAGTCGATACATACTGCTATCCAGACCCAAAACAGAAAGACATAAGGTGCATGAGTTGACACAAAACACAAATGTGTCGACACAAACAAGAAATAAGTCGACACATACCATTATGTATCGACTCATACTGAATTGATTTTGGTTTTATAGAAACAAGAAAAGTTATATGTCAATGCAAATATGCATGTGTCGGCACATAATGGTTAAAAATCTTTTTTTCCTTTCTTTTACACTGTTTTTATGGTTTCTATATATTTTCCTCATTGCTATTCAATATGGTTGTAATAATTAAGCTTATTTCATCCCTATTTGTAAGTTGTACCCCCATCCCCCAAGTGATGTAATAACTTAGGATTTTAATTTCCACAATTTACCCTTTAATATAATTGTCAGTAATTGGGGTGTGTATGGTAAGATAAAATCAACCGTTAGAAAACCCTAATCTCAAAGACAAAAATTCATGCAATCAAAACACAATTCACACACGTGCAACTTTAAGGTAATCCCACTTGTTGCCTACTATGATCGGTGGAAATAGAACTGACTGTTTTTAGCTGGTTTCGCGAAATGTCACGGTAAGCAAGAGTCGCCACCGTCTTTTAATTTCTCCAACATGGACAAGACAAAAGCACAGCAAAATTCCTTATGAGATAGTTTCTCGGTTCGGGAGGTAGATTTATAGAAAGGGAAGGTGTTAGCACCCTTTCTATCCATGGTTATCCATGGGCTCTTAGATACTTGCTCTTATGTTTTCAAAATGTTTGCTTTTCAATTGTGAGTGAGTTTGAAAAAAGTTTCATTGAAAGATTTCTGAATAACTCTTGTATCAGTCCTCAAGAGTGTTTGAAAAATTGTTTTGAAAGCTTTTTGAAAGTGTCGGTGTGAAAAGGTTTTTGATTTGTTTTTGAATAGAGAAAGTATCCATGAGTCATCTACCTACCCTAAGGATTTAGGCTATGTAAATGCCCTTAAGGTAGTGCCATCCCACCATTGAGAGATAGGTAGCACCACCGTAGGAGGTGTTCGGGTCAATTCGAGTGTAGGGACAGTGTGGTCACCGAAGCAACAATAGGACACCTTAGAAGCTACCCTTATGTCCTTGATCCTTTTTCTAATCCGAGGCAACCGTTTCGAGGCAACTGTTTCGAGGCAACTGGATCATGGACATAAGGACTTACTAAAACATCCTATACTTGACGACCACGTTTCGAAGGCAACAGGTGAGGCGTACCCTAGAAGTGGAGTGTGTATTTGTGTGTTGTTTTCAGTTTAACAGTTATCTTTGATCATGGCATTGTGAGCTACGCTTGTTTTTAATTAGCCATACATTCTTCCATGCAATTTAGAATTTAAGAGTGCGGAAAGTTAGAAGCGGAAAGATAAAAGCTACACTATTACAAGGCGCGGGTCTATACATCGCCAAAGTACAAAGACCCATTTTTGATAAAATGCGGAAAGTAAATAAATGCGGTAAACCTAATTACTATTACATCCTTGAGTAGTTACATAATATTCAAAAAGAAAATAATGCGCGAAATAGAAATTAAAATTGAACGTCCAAGGGTTTTGACCCTTTGCTTGAAATTAAATTAAATTAAAGTCTAATTATTATTTAATGAAAGAAAAGAAATTGTTTTTTATGTTTTTTGTATTTATGAAATAAAGAAAATTAAAATTAAATGGGAACCCTAATTCTAAGTCTATTTTAATTATTAATAAAAAGAAATATTAAAGTTACTCTAATTTACTAATTAATTAATGTACATGTCTATTTACAAAAATAAATAGTAATTATAATAATAAATAATGAGAAAAATAATTTAATTAAGAAAAAGATGAAAATGTCAAAAAAACCTAATTCTACGTATTTTATTTGTTAAGAAAAGATTCAAGTTTAAAACCTAAATTAAACTAAGTTAATTATTAGAGTTTATTTACAAAAATATGTTAGTGATGAATTAATAATGATTAAATATATTTTATTTTTTGGTTTTTCTGTTTTTATTATGGAAAATTAATTTATGGTAAAAAAATAATATAAAAAAACAACTAAAACAATTAAATGATTAAAAGAAATTAAAAGAAAAGAAAAGAGAATAAAAAAAAAAAAGCAAACCAAGGGGGGTGTCAGGCCCAGAATGGAGGTAAACTGGAAGTAATTCAGGCCCATTGAAGCATAAGCTCGTTTGACTTTCCAGCTTGAGTGCGCCTTGGTTGACTGAGGTACACCATGGATTCCCTTCTGAGGCCATTGGATTGGATCTTGAAGCCACTTGGCAGGCTAGCGTATGAGCGTGTATGGTGAACCACTGAACCATTGCTGCACGTGAACACGTTAAAACAAAAATTATGCAATATGTGGGGGGACCTGGGAATCGAACCCAGGTCCCAATACCTGCAGTACACGTCCTCAACCACCAGGCCATTTGCGTTTGTTTGTAAATAATATAACAACGATTTATAATATGTGAAAAAAGGCAATTATGCTGCAACAAAGAAAAACGCGCTAATATTTGAATTTCCCAGTAACATCAGGCCACGTCCATCTTCTTCCTTGCTTTCCCTGCAATTATAAGACAAGTAGCAGGGGTTTTAAACCCCCACTAAATGGAAGTCCTGAAAATAGCGATTAGAAGAGGAAGAAATATAAAAAGGGCGCAAGGTTTCCATTTGCTTCGTCTAGAGCTTCTGAATTCAGCTGTATAGGTCTAAAGGTCCAATTTTTCCTCTACAAGAAAGCCCTATTTTGAAGCTTCTGAAACCCTAGGTTTCATCCATGGTGGATTTCGTTTCAAGCAGTTTTAGAACAATTAAACTATGCCAAAAGCTTCAGGGAGATGTTAGTAGCATGAATCAATAATCAAAACACATGAATGATGCATGGAAATTAAAATTTGATTATGGACATTTTTGTGAAAAACGTGATTCTGTTCTACCGTTTCTTTGAGTATGGAAGCTTGTTCTTGATTGCAATAGACTCCTAGAAGGTCCAGCAACGTGTTAGAATCCTTTTTATGCTTTGAAACGGGCTCCATCTATGAAATCAGTTTCACAATTTCTTTGGAATTTTGGCAACTTGGTTCTGAGTTTGTGAGCAGCTTTTCGTGTCTTGTGGAATAGGGTTGAGTTGTGCATAAGTATGTGAACGAATTTAGGTCAAGAAACAAGCCCATAAGTCCATGAATTGATGTTTTGAATCTTTGATTTTCATCATATATTTTTCAATCTTTTTTCATTGAAATCTTTTCCAATCATGGATGATTTTCCTTTTTTGGATGTGAAACGACTTGGCCAGCTTGCCCTAGTTGGATTTGCTGCACAAAAAGATTTGAAATAGCATTATTTGATATTTTCTCATAATTAAATCTAATTAAATGAATTAATAAGAATAAAAATTCAATTAATTAATTAAAAATAAGAGAATAAATCCCTTTTGAGCTCAATGGGTCGTGCATTGGCTTTTGGTAATGATTCAAGGAAGAATTTGAAGCCCAATAGCAATTTTGAAGTGTTTTAGGCAAAGTTGACTTTTCAAAATTCCCAAAAATTTCCCAACTTCTCCAATGCATATCTTGCTCAATTTTGAAGCTATGATCATGTTCTTGGACATTTTGGAAAGGTCTTGAAGTCCTCTAACCAATGCCTTTGGTCCCATGTCATTTTTATTTACCAATATCAAGTTATGGTCTTGGACTTAAAGTGCCTTTTTGTTGACTTTTGAAAATGACCTACAATGTTGAAATTGATAACTTTTTGTGAGAGCATTTCTTGGACTTGGAGTGTGAAGATGAGTTGTAGGAAATGTCATCCCCTTCAAAATGAGCTTTGGATGGGATTTTTATGATTAACCATGAGGAAGTTATGCCTCGGTCAATTTGCAGTTGACTTTTCAGCTGTCCAAAAATAGAAACTTTTGCATCTTGAGACTTTTTGAGCCATGCCTTGAGGAATCATGATCAAGAATTGATCAAATGATGTTTGTGGCTTCAAAATAAGATGTTGACCAAAAATTTTGACTTTTGACTGTCAAATGACCATTTTGCCCCTGCAGTTGACTGCGGAGCATTTAGGGTTTTTGACTGTGCAATTCTTGAGAGATTTTGAAGCTTGATCTTGGCAAATCTTGAAAAATATGGGAGGGAAAATTTTGGGGTACAACAGTTGCCCCTGTTCAATCTTCTTAGACCCGAGGATGTAGATTGGCTGGCGTGCCTTTCGTAATCTGAAGGTGGAAGATGATTGAACACTAGAGTGCCCAGAAATTTGCACTCACATAGTAGAGTGTTGGCAGTGTGATGGCGGGAATGGGCTTACAGATGCCATTTGGAGAGATGATGGATAGGAGGATGGGCTTAAAGATGCCATCTGGAGATGTGACAGGACCTTGTCGGGAATGGGCTTATGGATGCCATTTGGAGACTGTTGGTGTGATCGGTGGATCTGGAACTGACTGTTTAACGCTGGTTCGCGAAATGTCGCGGAAGCAAGAGTCGCCACCGTCTTTTATTTTCTCCAAATGGAAAGGACAAAAGCACAGAAAAATTCCTTAAAGAGATTGCTCTCGGTTCGGGAGGTAGGTTATAGAAAGGGAAGGTGTTAGCACCCTTTCTATCCATGGTTATCCATGGGCTCTTAGATACTTGCTCATTGTGTTTTCAAAAATGTTTGTTTGCTTTTCAATGTGGGTTTTAAAAAAAAAGTTTCTTTGAAACATTTCAGTTCGACTCGTACGTCAGAGTGTTTGAAAAGTTTGTTTTGAAAGCTTTTGGTGTGAAAAGTATTTTTTTGTTTGAAATTAGAGCAAGTATCCTTGAGAACCTACCTACCCTAAGGAATTCGTCTGTGTAAATGTCCTTAAAAGTAGTGCCATCCCACCATTGAGAGGTAGGTAGCACCACCGTTGGAGGTGTTCGGGTCAATTCGAGTTTAGGGACATGGTGATCACCAGAGCAATGGGAAGACACCTTAGAAGCTACCCTCATGCCAGGTTCCCGGATCATGAGGACTTACTAAGACGTCCTCTACTCGACGATCACCTTTCGAAAGGCAACAGTGAGGCGTACCCTAGGGGTGGTGTGTGCGATTCGTGTGTCGTTTTCAGATATTTGTCTTGTCATGTTTATTTGTGATCTACGCTTGATTTTAATTAAGACATTCATTCTTGCATGCTTCTTAACAGTTTAAATATTTGCGGAAAAAATAAATCTAAGGCTATTACAAATGGCGCGGGTCCACATCGCCAAAATAAACCGGACCCGATTTGACTGAAAGTAAAGAAGCAATAAAATAAAAGTGCGAGAAATAAAGTTACAAGGCTTTGGGACATGTACATAATTATAATAAATGACATAAAATAAATGCGCAAATTAAATAAATTATGAACATGGGCGTTGGACCCTTTTGCAATAAATTAAAATTAATGGAGAATTAAAATTAAAATTAAATGTTTTGGTATTTTTGTGTTTTTTAAGATTTAAAAGAAAAAGAATTAATTAAAACAAAAAAAAATTGGATGTAAACCCTAATTCTAATGTTTTTTAAGTTATTAAGAAAAAGATTGAATTTTTAACCTAATTTAAATCTAAGTTATTTATATACATTTAATTATAAAAAAAAATAAATAAATAAATAATAATATTATGGAAAAAAAGGAAAAATTAAAAGGAGTGGAAATTATTAATTAACCTAATTCTAATTATTTTTATTTAATATGAAAAGAATTAAAATTGCAAACATCCTAATTAAAACTAAATTCATTATACATTAATTTATTTACAAGAAAATAATTATAATAAAAATATTTATTCTTTTTTGGTCTTTTCTGATTTTTTCATTAAGTTTTTGTATTTTGTTAAAAATAATTAACTAAATAAACAATAATTAAAATAAACATAACAATTAAAACAAGAATAAAAAAATAAATAAACAAAAATAGTGAAGGCAAACCAGGGGGGTGGAAATCCCAATTGTGAGGTACAAGCCTGGCAATCTGGCCCATTTATCTTTGAGTTCGTTGACTTTTCTGGATCATGTGTGATGCATTTGACCAAGCGTAGCATGCTCTTTGAATCTAAGCCTTTGGTGTGGATTGGATGGGACGCGTGGACGATCAGGCTTTGAGGTGTATGGTGTGCATCAATGATAGCGCTGCATGGGAATTCACGTTGAAAAATAATATGAGAAATATGTGAGACCTGGGGTTTGAACCCAGGTCATGAGAGTCACAAGCGTGTATCCCTGCCAGCTGAGCTATTTGAATTAGTTGATATATTAATAATACATAAACAACAAAAAGAAAGAACAAGCGCATTAGTGATTAAACGCGCGGAATTTGAAATCAGCGAATCAGTGAGGGACAACACATCGTCTTCCTCACTTTTTCTGAAACACAAGCCTATGGAAACGGTTTTGCACGCGTTGCTGTAGACCACCTATGAGAAAATAACGATTAGATGCTGGGTGTATATAAATTGATCGCGAATGCATGAATCTCTTCGTCTTGGTGTACTGAATGCAATGGTGGTACTGGGATGGCCTAATTTTGCTTGTATTGGGAAACCCCAATTTTGAAACCTGCAAACCCTAACATTTAACAATGGCAAAATCGCCTATATTGCACAAAAATGAAATTAATTGGTATGGTTAGCTTGGAAACTTGACAAGGAACATGAATGTATAATCAAAATGCAATGGGGATGTCTAAAATTGAAAACACGATCAACACTTTCTTGCTGTACAGGGAGGGTTCTATGTACCAATTCTTCGCGTATTGATGGATGTTAGGGATTGTAATGTGATCAGGAGTTGGCAAGGAAGCTATTAGAATCAATCTTAGGACTTAAAACTATCTAGAACCTTGATTTCAGAATTGAGTTATATGGCCAATTTTTCGAGTCTTCAATAAGCTTTTGAGCGCAGCATATGGTGTCCAAGGCTTAGGGTTTGACTCAGTGCTTATGATGGAAGGAAATTAGGTCATTAGTTGGCCTTTATCCATGCCCATGAGAGAATTGGTCTTAGGTCTTTTTCATTAACAAACTTTTCCTTCTTTTAAGCCAAGACCAAGACTTAGTGTATAATCTAACCCTAGCATGAGTTGGTGAGTTGGCACATGATACATGGAAGCTATCCCAATTCAAATGACACTATTTCATTGACTTTTGAATTTTATTTGAATTTTTAAAGATTTAAAATAAATTAAATTATCAAAAATTAAATAAAATAGAAAAATCAATATTTGGTCTTGAAATTAATCATGGGACACGTGTGTGGCATGACAAGGCTGAATCAAGTGGAAGAAAGTGGGCCCTTTTGTCAAAAATTGAAGTTTCAAGGATAGTTGACTTTTGCCATTTCACAAAAATTTCCCAACTTCTACAAGGCATAACTTGCTCAATTTTTAAGCTTTTCTCATGTTCTTGGACATTTTGGAAAGGTCTTTGAGTCCTTTAACCAATGCCTTTGGTCCCATGTCATTTTGATTTACCAATCTCAAGTTATGGCCTTTGACTTAAAGTCCCTTTTTGTTGACTTTTGAAAATGACCTATAATGTTGAAATTGATAACTTTTTGTGAGAGCATTTCTTGGACTTGAAGTGTGAAGATGAGTTGTAGGAAATGTCTTTCTCTTCAAAATGAGCTTTGGATGGAATTTTTCTGATAATCCATGTGAAAGTTATGCCCTGGTCAATTTCAGTTGACTTTTTCAACTGTCCAAATATAGCAACTTTTGCATCTTTGATGATTTCTGAGCCAAATTTTGAGAATCATGATCAAGCATTGATCAAATGATGTTTGTGGCTTCAAAATGATATATTGACCAAAAATTTGAACTTTTGACTGCCAAATGACTATTTTGCCCCTACAGTTGACTGTAGTGCAATTTAGGGTTTTGACTGTGCAATCTTGAGCTGAATGCCTTGAAACTTGATATGAGGATGCTTGACCATGTTTGTAAGCATATGAGACTTGATTGAGCCTTTGAAAACTTCATTTTCTTGATCAGAACCCAAAACCCTAATTTTGACTGTATGGGAGACTGTTGCACTGCACAACCCTTGGGGAATTTTGTAGCTTGGCTTGGCAATTTCTTGAGGAATATGGGAGGGCAAATTTTGGGGTATAACTGTTGCCCCTGTTCAATCTTCTTAGACCTGAGGATGCAGATTGGCTGACGTGCCTTTCGTAATCCGAGGGTAGAAGATGATTGGACACTAGAGTGCCCAGAAATTTGCGCTCACATGTTAGCAATGATGGGGGAATGGGCTTATAGATGCCATCTGGATGTTTGATTGCGTAAGAGATTCCTTGGCGAGAACCTGCATACCCGCAAAACAGAAAATGAGTACCTGACACGTTGCAGGAGCTGATGTTTAGATGCCTGGTATAGATGTGTCCTGACTGGTTACAGGAGCTGAGTCTGGAGCTTCAAACGGCGATGAAAGAACCAGGGATGATTACTTCCTTAGCATGAATGGTAAGAGAGCCTTGGGCGACTTTAACTTCAACAACGCTTGTTGAGAAAAATCTTGGGGATTTTAACTTCAACAACGCTCGTTGAGAAAAATCTGGGGGATTTTAACTTCAACAATGCTCGTTGAGAAAAATCTGGGGGATTTTAACTTCAACAACGCTCGTTGAGAAAAATCTGGGTGATTTTAACTTCAACAACGCTTGTTGAGAAAAATCTGGGGTGTCTTCTACTGGGATAAGAATCAGGGAGATCTTAGGGTCGATCTGACTGAACCAGAGAGGCCTTTGACTGGGTAAGAATCAGGAAAATCTTAGGGTCGATTTAACTGAACCGGTCTAGGTCTTGAAATGTCTTCAACTGGATAAGCATCAGGGAGATCTTAGGGTCGATCTGACTGAACCAGAGAAGGCCTTTGACTGGATAAGCATCAGGAAAATCTTGGGACGATTTAACTGAACCGGTCTAGGTCTTGAAATGTCTTCAACTGGATAAGCATCAGAGAGATCTTAGGGTCGATCTGACTGAACCAGAGAAGGCCTTTGACTGGATAAGCATCAGGAAAATCTTGGGACGATTTAACTGAACCGGTCTAGGTCTTGAAATGTAGCTTGAGAACTTAACTGGATCTTTCCTGAAAGGTAAAAGTCAGTCATATGCAATGCATGATATGGATCAAGCAATGATGTTCTCAACATAAATGAGATTTGTAAGATATGATGTGTACATGCATGCTATAATGATGTATGTGATGTTTTATGTATGTTTTTGTCTAGGAAAGTGAATCCTTGACGGGTGCCGGGAAGTCGTATCCTGGGCTGATGTCGAAGAATAGATTTTGCTTCCGCTGGGGATGATAACTGCAAGGATACCGGTGGGAGAAGATGACTCCGTTGCGGAATAAACTTGGCGAATGGAAGATTCTGCGGGGAGAAAAGATACTCTAGCGATCATGCTGGGAAGCAATACTCTGTGGGGATATAGATGCTTTGCTGAGTGTTGATAGTAGTAATTTGCTGGCGATATCCTTGTTGTACTGAAAGTGTTGATAGACTTCGCTGGGGTGAGAAGACTTCGTCGAGGACGCTCTTTCTGTGGCTTTTGGCTGAGGATAACCCAGTTATATCCTGTTGAGGAAATAACTTTTTAAATCAAGCCAGACGACGCGTTCGTGTTCTGTGAAGAATAAGCTTCCAGAATTTACTGGGGATAAGCTTACTGCTTGGGGAGATGAATTCCATCTTTCCTGGGGAACTTGGATGGGACTCTCCTGGGGAAGTTTTGATGTGCTGGGGAAGTGATTCCTTTGAATGTTGGTATGCCGCCGGGGAACAATCTTTAGGCCAAGACTGCCGGGGATGCTTGTTAAGAATATATACTACCGGGGAATATTGGGATCTACTGGAGGATACCCAATTTCCTTGAGACTTGTTAACTTTGTTTGGGGAAGAATGCACTGACTTGCTGTCTCACTCTTTGGGGAATTTAAGATGCCTGGTTAGGTTCTTTAGCTGAACCTACCTTGGTACCTTGGAGGATAGAACAATTAGACTGCTCAGACAACTCTTTATTGCCCCTGTTTCTAGTGTCACCTGCAATTAATTCTTTGTTTCGTATGCAAATATTTATGAGCTAGCAAATTATTGTCAATGCATATATCACAAATTGAACCTTGGACGTTCTTCGTAAAACAAAACAGAAAAAGAAAAACAGTTGGCACGTTTAACTGAAAAGTATATTTGTATTGATTTTGAATAGCCTGTGAATAGGCGTTTTGTGTACAAGAGGCTGACATCCTAGTAAGAGAAACATCGCCGAGCAAAAGAGTTTATACAAGTTTGTACAAAAGAAAATAAAACAGCTGTGTGAAAGATGAATGATCCACTGGGTTTCAACTCTGCTATTGCCTTTATACTCCGTGCGTCTCATCACTTGATGACCTTGGTTGAAGGTGAAGCTGACTGATCGATGCCGTCTGAACTTGATGTAGATACCGGATTCTGGATGCAAAGTGATCTGATGAGACATAGTATTACGTTTTTATCCCTAACTTTTGCCTGGACTGCCCTTTCGGGTTTTCAGTCCACCGGGATACCCATTTTTGCCCAAGCCGCCTTTTCAGGTTTTCGACTTGCCGGGTGTACAGATTTTTCATTTTCATCCCTTCATTTTGCCCGAACCCTTTTGGTTCGACGGGAAGCCCTAATTTTTGCCTAGACATGTCAGCCTAGCGGGTCTTTTTTCATGCGTAGTATTTTTTAACTATGTCTGCATTGGCGGGGTGAGGAAGGTCGTCACCATCCATGTTGGTTAATATCATTGCTCCTCCTGAGAACACATGCTTAACCACAAATGGCCCTTCGTACGTAGGGGTCCATTTGCCCCTTGGATCACTCTGAGGAAGGATGATTCGCTTGATCACCAGATCCCCGACTTGATATTCCTGTGGTCTGAATTTTTTGTTAAATGCCCTGATCATTCGTTTCTGATACGTCTGACCATGACAGATAGCAGCAAGTCTCTTTTCGTCAATAAGGTTGAGCTGATCAAGTCGTGTCTGGATCCAATCATCTTCATTCAGATTTACATCCTTCATTATCCGGAGAGAAGGAATTTGTACTTCGATCGGCAAGACTGCCTCCATGCCATAAACCAGAGAGAAAGGAGTTGCCCCGGTTGACGTCCTAGCTGAGGTACGATACCCATGCAGAGCGAACGGTAACATCTCGTGCCAATCTTTATACGTTACTGTCATCTTCTGCACGATCTTCTTGATGTTTTTATTAGCTGCTTCTACAGCCCCATTCATCTTCGGTCTGTAAGGAGAAGAATTGTGGTGCTGTATCTTGAACTGTTCGCAGAGCTCAGCGATCATCTTATTGTTCAAATTGGTACCGTTATCTGTAATAATCCGCTCAGGGACACCGTACCGACAAATCAGGTTGTGCCGAATGAACTGTGCCACGACAGTCTTGGTTAGCGTAGCATAGGATGCTGCCTCAACCCACTTCGTAAAATAATCAATCGCCACTAGGATGAAGCGATGTCCATTGGATGCCGTAGGTTTTATCTCGCCGATCATGTCTATGCCCCACATTGCAAACGGCCAAGGTGCAGTCAGAACATTCAGGGGGACCGGAGGAACATGCACTTTATCTGCATAAATCTGGTATTTGTGGCATGTCCTGGAATGTTGGTAACAATCAGCTTCCATTGTAGACCAGTAATATCCTGCCCGTAGGATTCTCTTAGCCATAGTATGTCCACTGGAGTGCGTACCAAAGGTCCCTTCATGTAGCTCTTCCATGATTCTTTCTGCTTCAGTCTTATCCACACAACGCAATAAGGTTGAATCATGGTTTCGCTTGTACAAGATGCCGTTGCTTAGGAAGAACTTGGTTGCAAACCTCCTCAGGAATTTCCTATCATTGACAGAAGCACCTTCAGGTTATTCCTGAGCTTCCAGATATCTCTTCACTTCGTGGTACCAAGGCTTCTCAGTTACCAATTCAGTTTCGAGATCACAACAGCATGCCGGTTCGTCCAGTTTCCAGATGATGATCCGGGGAGCTTCATTATCCCATTTAACCTTGAACATTGAAGACATTGTAGCTAACGCGTCCGCCAACTGATTCTCTTCTCTTGGAAAGTGCTCAAATGTTATCTCTGTGAAGTGGGGGATCAGGGCCAACACACATTCTCTGTAAGGAATCAAGTTTGGGTGTTTCGTATCCCACTCTCCTTTGATCTGATTGATCACAAGAGCGGAATCTCCGAAGACACTCAGAAATTTGATCCTCAGGTCGATCGCAGCTTGAAGACCCATGATACACGCTTCATACTCCGCCATGTTGTTGGTACAGTTGAAACACAGCCGGGCGGTGAGTGGAGTATGAGTACCCTGTGGAGATATGATGATGGCGCCGATTCCATTTCCCAAAGCGTTGGATGCTCCGTCAAAATGCATAGACCATCGGGATCCTGGTTCAGGTCCTTCATCCGGTCCAGGTATTTCACAGTCAGTTACTATCATAATGCTTTCATCTGGAAACTCGAAGTTCATTGATTGGTAGTCATCCACAGCTTGATGTGCTAAGTGGTCTGCCAATACACTTCCCTTGATGGCTTTTTGGGTCGTGTACTGAATGTCGTATTCCGTCAAGATCATCTGCCATCTTGCAATTCTCCCAGACAGAGCAGGCTTTTCAAATATGTACTTTATAGGATCCATTTTTGAGATCAACAAGGTAGTGTGAGTCAGCATATACTGTCTCAGCCGGCGAGCAGCCCATACCAAAGCGCAGCAAGTTTTCTCAAGCAGTGAGTATCGGGTCTCACAGTCGGTAAACTTTTTGCTAAGGTAATAAATGGCATGCTCTTTTCGGCCAGACTCGTCATGCTGCCCCAGCACACACCCCATTGCATTATCAAGCACTGTCAGGTAAAGTATCAAAGGTCTCCCTTCAACTGGTGGCATAAGGATGGGTGGTTCTTGGAGATATTCTTTGATTCTGTCAAAAGCAGCCTGACATTCATCATTCCAACGTACTACATGATCTTTCTTCAGCAGCTTGAAGATTGGTTCACAGGTAGCAGTTAAGTGTGAGATGAGCCGAGCAATGTAATTCAGACGTCCTAGAAAGCCTCTGACTTCCTTCTCTGTCTTAGGAACTGGCATCTCTTGAATGGATTTGACCTTAGCAGGGTCCACTTGAATTCCCTTGTCACTTACCACGAAGCCTAGCAACTTTCCCGATCTTACCCCGAAGGTGCACTTATTCGGATTCAACCTCAGCTTGTACAGTTTCAAACGGTCAAACAGTTTCTGTAGATGATCAAGGTGTTCTTCCTCAGTCTGGGACCTAGCGATCATGTCGTCAACATACACTTCTATCTCATGATGGATCATGTCATGAAATAAAGCAACCATGGCACGTTGGTAGGTTGCCCCAGCATTCTTTAGTCCGAAAGGCATGACTTTGTAGCAGAAGGTGCCCCACTGAGTAACAAATGTAGTCTTTTCCATGTCTTCCGGAGCCATCTTGATCTGATTGTAGCCTGAAAACCCATCCATAAAAGAGAACACTTTATGCTGAGCTGTATTATCAACAAGGACATCAATGTGAGGTAGAGGGAAGTCATCCTTGGGGCTGGCCCTATTCAGATCCCTGTAATCGACACACATCCTGACCTTGCCGTCCTTCTTAGGTACCGGCACCACATTAGCAACCCACTGAGGGTAAGAAGTCACTGCAAGAAACCCGGCATCAAACTGCTTCATAACCTCGGCTTTAATCTTCTCAGACATCTCTGGACGCATACGGCGGACCTTTTGCTTAACCAGAGGGCAATCTTCTTTAGTTGGTAAGTGATGGACCACAATGTCGGTATCTAATCCGGGCATATCTTCGTAGGACCAGGAAAAGATTTCCTTATAGTCATGCAGCATCTGAGTCAACCGTTGCTTCACGCTGAGTTCTAGGTTGGCACCAATCTTCACCTCTTTCTTGTCTTCCTCAGTACCCAAGTTTATTATTTCCACTGGCTCTTCATGGGGTTGAATTGCCCTCTCTTCCTGCTGTAACAGTCTTGCAAGTTCACCAGGCACTTCGCAATCATCTTCACCTTCGTCTTCGGCTAAGTTGATCGGATTTTCGAAGTCATAACTGGCAGTAGCGGAGTCGTTACCAGTGAGATCCAGAGTGGATTGAAACCTGTATGAGTGAGTGTGTGTGTAAATACAGCTGTTTTGCAATATGTAAAAAAAAAGGAAAGAAAAGGAGCGCAAAATTTGAATTGTGAAAAACGTCCAATGCTTTTATTCATGATATATGACAGTGACAAACAAAAGCCCTTATAAATAAAACCACGGTGCCCCGGGTAAGACACCGGGCCATATAGTTTCAAATTATTGTTTATTACAAATCAAAAACAAAGAAATTCATTACTGGGGAACAAAAGTTATGGGTGTAAAATCTTTAGCAGTCCAATTGGTCAATCCACCGTCGGTCGTCGGGTAGATCCAGCTATCGAACTCTGACTCTTCCATTTTATCTTCCTCTCCAATAGCATTCACTTCTGAGTGGGTGATGAGCACAGGAGGTCTTCCAATTCTCGCCTTGCGCACTGCTTTCTGAGCTTCTGTGGTGAAACCCAGCTCAAACTTGTTAGTCTTAGGAGTAAGATCAGGGAGCTTGCCCCAGTTTGCACATTCACCTTTTTCGATCACAGCCCGGGCATCCTTTAAGGAGGCCATCTTCAAAGGAGAAACCTCTTCATCTGCTTCTGTTGCTGCCAAGGTTTGTGGTACTTCCTCAAAATGTTGAAAGGGGGTTTCAATGAACTCCCCATCCATTTCTACGTATCTGAAGGAGTTGAGGTGGCTGACCATGTACTCCTCTTCCCCTTGCACTGTTATGATCTTCCCCCTGACCGGGTACTTGAGCTTCTGATGCAATGTGGAGGTCACAGCTCCAGCCTTGTGGATCCACGGGCGACCCAGCAAACAAGAATAGGACGGATGGATGTCCATCACATAGAATTTTGAATCAAATACCTGTGACCCAACCCTTATTGGGATGTCCACCTCACCATGTACCATTCTTTTGGACCCGTCAAAGGCCCGGACAACAATGTGAGTTGGTTTGAGCTCTAGACCCTCACAATCCAGCCTATCCAGAGCCTTCTTGGGCAGCACGTTTAATGAAGAACCTGTGTCAACCAGCACATGAGCAAGAGTAGTGCCCCTGCATTCAATGGAGACATGCAGGGCATCATTATGGTTCTTCCCCTTTGCTGTCAGATCGGCATCAGAGAAACCCAGGCCATTATCAGCGGTTAGGTTGGCCACACAGTCGGTGAACTGGTCAGCAGACGTCTCTTGGGGTACGTGGGCTATCTTTAAGAAAGCAATCAGAGCCTTTGCGTGGGCCTCTGAACACAGCAGCAGTGACAACATGGAGATTTTAGAGGGGGTGTGCCCCAGCTGTTCTACAACGTTGAAATCACTTTTCTTTATTATCTTGAGGATTTCTTCCATTTCCTGCTTGGAAGCCTCAACAATGGTCTTTGGTGCCTCCGTCCTGGCAAGCACATCAGCAGCAATTCCCTTGCCCCGAGTATCAGATGACTCAGTAGCAGGGGTGGATACTTGGTCAGGGGGAGAAACAGGCACCCTGGCAGGTGTGAAGACCAAAGGCCTATGAATTACCGGAGGAGCAATGTCTGGCGAGAACAGTCTTCCACTACGAGTGACCTTAGCAGGCCCGGTGATGTTGGAGACACCAGTATCAATGTTGAACTCTTGTTTCACACCCAAAACATAAACATCCGCCCCATAGTGCCATGGGACAGCCTTATCAGATTTGTAGGGTATAGGCCCCGGAACAGTAATGGTGATGGGAGCACTCTTGTGAACTGGCAAAATTTGTACAGGCTTCTTTGAAGGAGCCTTGGAATGGTTGTTGAAGATGGTAACGATCGACACTTCTTCAACAGGAGCAGCAGGAACAACAGTCTTTCTGAACAAAATCTCTCTACTATCTATCAGGTTTTGGACGCCTGACTTCAGCAGAGAACAACCAGCAGGGGAAGCAACACATAGAGGGCAACCTTCGCTACATCCCGGAAATAAACCGGCTAGCAACAGATTCCTCTTGACCATCAGCAACGGAGTAGCAACATCATCCACCGAAGCTACATACAAATCCTCCTCAACAGCATTTACTCCATGCTGGGGCATGGGAGCAGTTACAACATTCGGCCTCTCGGGCGCCTCGAACTGTATTTCCTTTGCATCAATGAGGTCTTGAACCTTATTCTTTAGGGCCCAACAGTCATCTGTGTTATGCCCCGGGCTATCAGAGTGATAAGCGCAGTGAGCATTTGGATTGAACTTGGGGGATGCAGTATTGGGAAACTTTGGAGCCTCCCTGACAGTCACTAAATTGGTGGATAGCAACTGTGGCAGGATCTGTGATAAGGTCATGCTTAACCGGGTAAACTCTCTCCGGGGTCTTTCAAACTTTTGAGGATTAGTTGGCCGAGGAGCGGCAACAGGTTTGGCAATCATTACCGCACTGACAGATTGGTGGCGTTCAGGTCGCTCTGTTCTCCGGGAGCTATATACAGCACTAGCCTCCTTTTTGAAGGGTTTCTTCTCAGTACTAGAGGAGGCAACTTTCTGTATCTTCCCCGATTTTATACCGGCCTCGATCCTTTCACCAGTCAGGATCAGATCAGTAAACCCAGCAGAGGAATTACCAATGAGATGATTGAAAAATGGACCAGATAGGGTCCCCAAAAACATATCTACCAGCTCCCGGTCCGTCAATGGTGGCTGCACCCTGCCAGCCAGGTCTCTCCATTTCTGGGCATACTCCTTAAAACCTTCACCCGACCGTAGCGACATACCCTGGAGCTGGGTACGCGTAGGAGCGAGGTCGGAATTATATTGATACTGCTTGTAAAAAGCAGTGGCCAGATCCTCCCAGTTACGAATGCTGATTCCATCCAGCTGATAGAACCAATCGAGGTGAGTCCCTGAAAGACTCTCCTGGAAGAAGTGGATCCAAAGGTTCTTGTCTGCTGTGTAAGGCTGGATCTTCCTTACATAAGAACGGAGGTGCATCTTGGGACAAGAAGCCCCATCATACTTCACGAAGGCAGGTGCTTTGAACTTGTGTGGGATCACCACCCCAGTAGATAACCCCAAGTCTCCGAAATCCAGTCCAGGCACCCGCTGAACTTCCATAGCCTTTAATCTGTCTTCCAGCTACTTGTACCGGTCTTCAGCAGGAGGGTACTGTTCGTCGTTGAAGTCTGTTTCAGTATCAGAGCCCACAGGAGTAGGGACCTCCCTTTCTTGGTGACTACCTTCCTCCACAGATGGAGGAGTCCTTTCAGCTTCAACCAAGGTGTTCCCGAGTCTGCGCCCAGTGTTAAATAGCACAGTCCTCCTCTTCTTCTTAGTCTTCTTCAGAAGCATGGTCTTCAACTCTTGTTGACCCTGAGCCAAGCCCTTGATCAGCTCCTGAAATTGGGCGTTCTGCGCCTGAAATTGGATGTTCTGCGCCTGAAGAGCCTTGATAGATGCCTCAGTTGATGATTCAGGGTTCATGATGCTGAAATAAACAGTGAAGAACAGTAAACAACCTGAAAAGAAGAGTACCTATGATGCACATGATGAATGATATGTGTTTATGCAATGCATTCAAGAGTTCGAAAATTCAAATTTGTTGTAGACCAAAAGGAACACACATTATTATTAAGAAAATCATTGTTTAATACATCAAAGCCTCATGGGCAAAAGTACAAAAAGATCAAATCAATCCCAAAATATGTTGCGCATCTTCTTTGGAGCTATGTAAGTGTTGAGGTTCCTTTCCTCGTGCAACAGGCGGGTGAGCTCCAAGACCTTCTTTTCACTGGCATGCAAACTAGTCTCAAGAGAATTCCGCTCTTCCTTAAGCTGGATCCAGCTCTTCTGCATCTCTTCCCAGGATGTGGGCATATCAGGGTGCTGAATAACGTGAGACACCTCTCCTTCCAAGGCAGGCTCTTTGATTACTGGAAGCATGTGAGGATAAGGCATTACTAACTTCTGAGAGCGGGCTCGTACCCACTTGAGGTAAGGCTCCAAAGGGATGGAGTTCCTGTGCCCCAGCGTCTTGCTGTCTATCCTACTGGGCATCCTCCAAGCTTTGATGAATCTCTGGCGAAGTCCTTGAGTATCGCTGTCGAAGTCAAAAACTATGTCAGGAATTAACATGTCATGAGGACCATCCCTCCGAGCATAACCAAACTGTCTCCAAGCCAGGCATGGGCTATAAGTAATACCTCCTCTGATTCCAAGTAAAGGAACATTAGGGTACTCCCCGCAACGATCAATGATAGTGACATCTTCTCTGGACCTAGGGCACCAATGTATATCTGCATGTGTAAGAGTCATCAATCGTTGTGACCAT
The DNA here is from genome assembly GCA_948472305.1 of Vicia faba. Lineage (NCBI taxonomy): Eukaryota > Viridiplantae > Streptophyta > Magnoliopsida > Fabales > Fabaceae > Vicia > Vicia faba. The sequence continues at coordinate 937,282,416 of OX451737.1, forward strand.
CTCAAACCCCGCTCATTCTTCAGGACTGATCGTGGAAGGTGCGAAATAAACCACCTTCCCAGGAGAGGAGTGCAACACATAAGGACACCTCTTTTTCTCATGGTTCGAGTGTAACATGAGTGAAGGATGTCCCCCAGCAATGTAGGTATAGGATTCCTGGACATAAAGATCTGGACAGCACTGATATCAATAAGCTGATCTGGGTTAGGAAACAACACCAAACCATAGACAAGGAGGGCTACCACTTCTTCGAAAGCTTGCAAGTCAAGGGAGTTCCAACATTCATGGACCTTTTCAAACAGAAACCTGGCTAGGAACCCTTTGATACCACTTCTAACTTCCCAATGTCCCTTGAGGTCAGATGACTGTAGGTGCAAGGCTTTAGCAATCTCTTCAAGCTTAGGTTCCTTTTCTGTACCGTTGAAGGGTAGCTGATCAAGGATAGGGATCTTCAGGAGCCGGGAGAACTCCTCCAATGTAGGTACCAACTGATAGTCCAAGAAGGTAAAACAGTGATGCAGAGGGTCAAAGAACTGGAACAAGACCTTTATCATATCTTCCTCAATGTTGGTGTTGACCAAGCTGATGAGGCTTCCATGCCTTTCACTGAATGAAGAGTTCTCGGGAATCCTGGATATAAGCTCCTTAAGCTGAGGAGGTACCCTTACAAGACTGATTTGAATTGTCTTTCTACGAACAGTTTCCATGTCCTACAAAACAAGAACAAAGATGAAAATTCGAACCCCTGAAATGGTTAGTTAATGCCTATGATGCTGGATGATGTCATGATGCTATGATTAAACACACCACAGATATGTACAAAGACAAACATGTAAGGCACACAAGGCACACAAGACAAGCCCTTAAGGTTTAAGGCCAGCATGGGGTCTGGGTAGTACCCTCTTGAAGTTGGTGAGTTCAACCTGTCCTAATCAAAGTAACCGGGTTCTAAGGTTCCCAATATCACGGGATTGCTTTCATTGTTCATCGTTTCGATTTAGCCACTGAACTGGCGACCGAAATATTCCAGGAAAGCAACCCTCAATTGAGTGTAGTATCGAGTATCAACCAACCTCAGACTGCACCAAAGTCAGTTATCTCACTACCCTAAAGAGGCCAAGATGGTTCAATTAAGGTTCCTAAGGTCTGTTGATGCTTCATAACACCACATGGAGGCCCCGTACTCTCCTTGACTGAACTCAAGGGTTACCGGTACACACCAAAGTGCCACATCAACGTAGCAGACTGTTTCAACCATGTCGGTATACCCCGCACAGTTCCCTCACAGCCTTGTTGCTACTTTCTAAGAAGGTATCCCCCAGATCCGGGTTAGGATCTATAGAACTCCCAAGCAACCCATAATTTAAAGCACACAAGGAAAACAATTGAAAACACCATTATGAACTAGCCCTAAGGTACACCTCACTTTAAGTTTTGTCCCCAGCAGAGTCGCCAGTTCTGTGATCGGTGGATCTGGAACTGACTGTTTAACGCTGGTTCGCGAAATGTCGCGGAAGCAAGAGTCGCCACCGTCTTTTATTTTCTCCAAATGGAAAGGACAAAAGCACAGAAAAATTCCTTAAAGAGATTGCTCTCGGTTCGGGAGGTAGGTTATAGAAAGGGAAGGTGTTAGCACCCTTTCTATCCATGGTTATCCATGGGCTCTTAGATACTTGCTCATTATGTTTTCAAAAATGTTTGTTTGCTTTTCAATGTGGGTTTTAAAAAAAAAGTTTCTTTGAAACATTTCAGTTCGACTCGTACGTCAGAGTGTTTGAAAAGTTTGTTTTGAAAGCTTTTGGTGTGAAAAGTATTTTTTTGTTTGAAATTAGAGCAAGTATCCTTGAGAACCTACCTACCCTAAGGAATTCGTCTGTGTAAATGTCCTTAAAAGTAGTGCCATCCCACCATTGAGAGGTAGGTAGCACCACCGTTGGAGGTGTTCGGGTCAATTCGAGTTTAGGGACATGGTGATCACCAGAGCAATGGGAAGACACCTTAGAAGCTACCCTCATGCCAGGTTCCCGGATCATGAGGACTTACTAAGACGTCCTCTACTCGACGATCACCTTTCGAAAGGCAACAGTGAGGCGTACCCTAGGGGTGGTGTGTGCGATTCGTGTGTCGTTTTCAGATATTTGTCTTGTCATGTTTATTTGTGATCTACGCTTGATTTTAATTAAGACATTCATTCTTGCATGCTTCTTAACAGTTTAAATATTTGCGGAAAAAATAAATCTAAGGCTATTACAAATGGCGCGGGTCCACATCGCCAAAATAAACCGGACCCGATTTGACTGAAAGTAAAGAAGCAATAAAATAAAAGTGCGAGAAATAAAGTTACAAGGCTTTGGGACATGTACATAATTATAATAAATGACATAAAATAAATGCGCAAATTAAATAAATTATGAACATGGGCGTTGGACCCTTTTGCAATAAATTAAAATTAATGGAGAATTAAAATTAAAATTAAATGTTTTGGTATTTTTGTGTTTTTTAAGATTTAAAAGAAAAAGAATTAATTAAAACAAAAAAAAATTGGATGTAAACCCTAATTCTAATGTTTTTTAAGTTATTAAGAAAAAGATTGAATTTTTAACCTAATTTAAATCTAAGTTATTTATATACATTTAATTATAAAAAAAAATAAATAAATAAATAATAATATTATGGAAAAAAAGGAAAAATTAAAAGGAGTGGAAATTATTAATTAACCTAATTCTAATTATTTTTATTTAATATGAAAAGAATTAAAATTGCAAACATCCTAATTAAAACTAAATTCATTATACATTAATTTATTTACAAGAAAATAATTATAATAAAAATATTTATTCTTTTTTGGTCTTTTCTGATTTTTTCATTAAGTTTTTGTATTTTGTTAAAAATAATTAACTAAATAAACAATAATTAAAATAAACATAACAATTAAAACAAGAATAAAAAAATAAATAAACAAAAATAGTGAAGGCAAACCAGGGGGGTGGAAATCCCAATTGTGAGGTACAAGCCTGGCAATCTGGCCCATTTATCTTTGAGTTCGTTGACTTTTCTGGATCATGTGTGATGCATTTGACCAAGCGTAGCATGCTCTTTGAATCTAAGCCTTTGGTGTGGATTGGATGGGACGCGTGGACGATCAGGCTTTGAGGTGTATGGTGTGCATCAATGATAGCGCTGCATGGGAATTCACGTTGAAAAATAATATGAGAAATATGTGAGACCTGGGGTTTGAACCCAGGTCATGAGAGTCACAAGCGTGTATCCCTGCCAGCTGAGCTATTTGAATTAGTTGATATATTAATAATACATAAACAACAAAAAGAAAGAACAAGCGCATTAGTGATTAAACGCGCGGAATTTGAAATCAGCGAATCAGTGAGGGACAACACATCGTCTTCCTCACTTTTTCTGAAACACAAGCCTATGGAAACGGTTTTGCACGCGTTGCTGTAGACCACCTATGAGAAAATAACGATTAGATGCTGGGTGTATATAAATTGATCGCGAATGCATGAATCTCTTCGTCTTGGTGTACTGAATGCAATGGTGGTACTGGGATGGCCTAATTTTGCTTGTATTGGGAAACCCCAATTTTGAAACCTGCAAACCCTAACATTTAACAATGGCAAAATCGCCTATATTGCACAAAAATGAAATTAATTGGTATGGTTAGCTTGGAAACTTGACAAGGAACATGAATGTATAATCAAAATGCAATGGGGATGTCTAAAATTGAAAACACGATCAACACTTTCTTGCTGTACAGGGAGGGTTCTATGTACCAATTCTTCGCGTATTGATGGATGTTAGGGATTGTAATGTGATCAGGAGTTGGCAAGGAAGCTATTAGAATCAATCTTAGGACTTAAAACTATCTAGAACCTTGATTTCAGAATTGAGTTATATGGCCAATTTTTCGAGTCTTCAATAAGCTTTTGAGCGCAGCATATGGTGTCCAAGGCTTAGGGTTTGACTCAGTGCTTATGATGGAAGGAAATTAGGTCATTAGTTGGCCTTTATCCATGCCCATGAGAGAATTGGTCTTAGGTCTTTTTCATTAACAAACTTTTCCTTCTTTTAAGCCAAGACCAAGACTTAGTGTATAATCTAACCCTAGCATGAGTTGGTGAGTTGGCACATGATACATGGAAGCTATCCCAATTCAAATGACACTATTTCATTGACTTTTGAATTTTATTTGAATTTTTAAAGATTTAAAATAAATTAAATTATCAAAAATTAAATAAAATAGAAAAATCAATATTTGGTCTTGAAATTAATCATGGGACACGTGTGTGGCATGACAAGGCTGAATCAAGTGGAAGAAAGTGGGCCCTTTTGTCAAAAATTGAAGTTTCAAGGATAGTTGACTTTTGCCATTTCACAAAAATTTCCCAACTTCTACAAGGCATAACTTGCTCAATTTTTAAGCTTTTCTCATGTTCTTGGACATTTTGGAAAGGTCTTTGAGTCCTTTAACCAATGCCTTTGGTCCCATGTCATTTTGATTTACCAATCTCAAGTTATGGCCTTTGACTTAAAGTCCCTTTTTGTTGACTTTTGAAAATGACCTATAATGTTGAAATTGATAACTTTTTGTGAGAGCATTTCTTGGACTTGAAGTGTGAAGATGAGTTGTAGGAAATGTCTTTCTCTTCAAAATGAGCTTTGGATGGAATTTTTCTGATAATCCATGTGAAAGTTATGCCCTGGTCAATTTCAGTTGACTTTTTCAATTGTCCAAATATAGCAACTTTTGCATCTTTGATGATTTCTGAGCCAAATTTTGAGAATCATGATCAAGCATTGATCAAATGATGTTTGTGGCTTCAAAAGGATATATTGACCAAAAATTTGAACTTTTGACTGCCAAATGACTATTTTGCCCCTACAGTTGACTGTAGTGCAATTTAGGGTTTTGACTGTGCAATCTTGAGCTGAATGCCTTGAAACTTGATATGAGGATGCTTGACCATGTTTGTAAGCATATGAGACTTGATTGAGCCTTTGAAAACTTCATTTTCTTGATCAGAACCCAAAACCCTAATTTTGACTGTATGGGAGACTGTTGCACTGCACAACCCTTGGGGAATTTTGTAGCTTGGCTTGGCAATTTCTTGAGGAATATGGGAGGGCAAATTTTGGGGTATAACAGTTGGTATATGGATGGGCTTATAGATGCCATCTAGGTGTCGATCGCGTAAGAGATTCCATAGCGAGAACTTGCATACCTGAGAAAGAAAGATAATTACCTGGCCTGTTACTGGGGTTGATCTTCAAACTCTTTATGTAGATGTGCCCTGGCTGGATACAGGTATCGAATCTTTAAACTCTTCAGACGTGCCCTGGCAAGATACAGGAATCGAGTCCGGAGAATAGTCGTCAACAAATACACCCTGGCAGGATACAGGAATCGGATCTTCGAACTCTTCAGACGTGCCCTGGCAGGATACAGGAATCGAGTCTGGAATTAGTCGTCAACAAATACACCCTGGCAAGATACAAGAATCAGATCTTCAAACTCTTCAGACGTGCCCTAGCAGGATACAGGAATCGAGTCTGGAATTAGTCGTCAATAGATACACCCTGGCAAGATACAGGAATCAGATCTTCAAACTCTTCAGACGTGCCCTGGCAGGATACAGGAATCGAGTCTGGAATATAGTCGTCAATAGATACAACCTGGCAAGATACAGGAATCGGATCTTCAAACTCTTCAGACGTGCCCTGGAAAGATACATGAATCGAGTCTGGAATTAGTCGTCAACAGATACACCCTGGCAAGATACAGGAATCGGATCTTCGAACTCTTCAGACGTGCCCTGGCAAGATACAGGAATCGAGTCTGGAATATAGTCGTCAACAGATACACCTGGCAAGATACAGGAATCGGATCTTCAAACTCTTCAGACGTGCCCTGGCAGGATACAGGAATCGAGTCTGGTATAGTCATCAACAGATACACCCTGGCAAGATACAGGAATCGAATCTTCGAACTCTTCAGACGTGCCCTGGCAAGATACAGGAATCGAGTCTGGAATTAGTCGTCAACAGATACACCCTGGCAAGATACAGGAATCGGATCTTCAAACTCTTCAGACGTGCCCTGGAAAGATACAGGAATCGAGTCTGGAATTAGTCGTCAACAGATACACCCTGGCAAGATACAGGAATCAGATCTTCGAACTCTTCAGACGTGCCCTGGCAAGATACAGGAATCGAGTCTGGAATATAGTCGTCAACAGATACACCCTGGCAAGATACAGGAATCAGATCTTTAGTTGCGATAGTTGATAGTAATCATCTTTGTACTGACCTTTGTCCCGAAAATACAAAACGTTAGTTGTATGCGATGTCATGATGTATGAAATGCGTGATGTTCTCAGAATAAATGAGATAGTATGTCCATGATGCGTATGTGCATGCTATAATGTATGAAGATGTGATGTTCATGAATGTATTTTTGTCTAGGAAAGTAAATCCTTGACATGTGCTGGGAAATTAACTCCTGGGCTGATGTTGAAGAATAGGGCTTTTTGTTTCCGCTGGGGGTGATGGTTGTAAGAATACCGGTAGGATAAGATGACTCCGTTGGGGAATAAACTTGGCGAATAGATTGCTCTGTGGGGAATTACTCTGTGGGGAGAGAGGTACTTTGCTGAGGTTGGTGATAACTCCGCTGGGGATACCATTGGTGAGCTTTGTTGGAAGATTGGATGAACTCCGCTGGGGATAGGAAGATTTCACCAAGGGTAATCTTTCCGTGGAAATTGGCTGAGGATAACCCAGTTATATCCTGGTGAGGAAATAACCTTCTGAATAAAGTCGGGGGAGCGCTCGTGCTCTGCAGGGGATAAGCTTTCCAGAATCTACTGGGGATAAGCTTTAGAACCTGCTGGGGATATGGATTCCACTCTCCTGGGGAGACTTTTTGAGACTGTACTGGGGAAGTGGCTCCCTGGATGTCCGATATTCCGCCGGGGAACAATCTTAGATCAAGATTGCCGGGGATGCTTGTTTAGGAATATCTGTATATTCCACTGGGGAATATTGAGATCTGTTGGGGATAATCCACCTTCCTTAAAGCTGACAGTAACCTAACTCTGCTTGGGGAGAGTGTTACTGACTTGCTGGAGATATTGTTCCTTTGCTAGGGTTGATGGAAGACCAACTGCTTGGAGAGAATTGTTGAATCTTGTCCTACTCGGCGGGGAGTGAAGGTATCTGGGTTACATTCTTCAGCCGAACTTACCTTGGTACCTTGGTGGACAGAGCAATTAGACAGCTTAGACAACTCATTATTGCCCCTGTTTCTGATGTTACCTGTAATTAATCCTTTGTTTTGTATGCAAATATTTATGAGTTAGCAATTAGTGTCAAATGCATATATCAAAAATTGAACATTGGACGTCCTTCGCAAGACAAAACAGAAAAAGGAAAAACAATTGGCAATTGGTTTGAAAAGTGAATTTGTATTGATTTTTGAATTTGCCTGTAAATAGGCGTTTATGTACAAGAGGCTGACGTCCTAGTAAGATAACACCGCCGAACAACAGAGTTTATACAATTTTGTGAAAGAAAACAAAACAGCTATGTGAAAAGATAATCCCACTGGGTTCCAACTCTGCTATTGCCTTTATATCTTCGAGCGTCTCATCACTTGGCTGCTCAGTTGAAGATGAAGCTGATTGATCGATGCCGTTTGAACTTGATGTTGATACCGGATTTTGGATGCAAGGTGATCCAATGAGACATAGTATTACGCTTATCCCTAACTTTTGCCTGGACCTCCCTTTCGGGTTTTCAGTCCACCGAGATACCCATTTTTGCTCAAGCCGCCTTTTCAGGTTTTCGACTTGCCGGGTGTACAGATTTTTCATTTCATCCCTCATTTTGCCCGAACCCTTTTGGTTCGCCGGGAAGCCTTAATTTTTGCCTAGGTATGTCAACCTAGCGGGTCTTTTATCATGCGTAGTATCTTTTTACTATGTCTGCATTGGCGGGGTGAGGAAGGTCGTCACCATCCATGGTGGTTAGGATCATGGCTCCTCCTGAGAACACATGTTTAACCACAAATGGCCCTTCGTATGTGGGGGTCCATTTGCCCCTAGGATCACTTTGAGGAAGAATGATGCGCTTGATTACCAGATCTCCAACTTGATACTCTTGGCGTCTGACTTTCTTGTTAAATGCCCTGATCATCCGTTTTTGATACGTTTGACCATGACAAATAGCGGTGAGTCTCTTTTCGTCAATTAGGTTTAATTGATCAAGTCGAGTCTGGATCCAGTCATCTTCACTCAGATCTGCATCCTTCATTATCCGGAGAGAGGGTATCTGGAATTCAATCGACAAGACTGCCTCCATGCCATAGACCAAGGAAAAGGGAGTTGCCCCGGTTGACGTCTGTGGTACGGTGGGAGAACTGACTTGAGGTTTGCGTTTGTATTCGCAAATGTTGCGGTTAGCAAGAGTCGCCACCGACTTTTTATTTTATCCTAAAGAAAGGTCAAAAAGCACAGCAAAAAACCTTTTGAGATGTTTTCTTGGGTTCGGGGAGTAGATTATAGAAAGGGAAGGTATGAGCACCCTTTCTATCCATGGTTATCCATGGGCTCTTAGTTACTTGCTTAGATCACTTGCCTTTTGTTTTCAATTGTTTTAAATGGTGCTTGAGTGTGTGGGTTTTGAAAATGTTTTGAAAAGAGGCCAATGTGGTGGCAACCTTTGCAATGATCCATGTGGGGATGTATACAAAGATGTATGTCTTTTGAAAAGGTTTTCATTTATTTTTTTTTGAAAGTTGTTTTGAAAGTGTAGTGATGTGTGATTTTGAAATCAGGCGAGTGTTTTGTTTTGCAAGTTGATTCAAGTAACTAAGAGGTGATCTACTCCTAAATTTCTCAAAAGATTATTGCTATACTTTAACCCTTTTAACAAGTTTGCACCACCATTGTATTTGGTGGGCAACCTTGTGTTAGGATGTGAAAGGGACAGGCGCGGGTCATCGTTTAGACCATAATTGTAACGACGTTAAATGTCTTTGGGCAATTTCTTTAAGGGACTTGATCATTTGTTTTGTTTGTTTTGAAAAGTTTTATCGAGGGACTATGATCATTCAAACTGTTTGCTTTGCCCAAAGATGTTCGACATACAATATGGCCCATTTATTTGAAGGCAACAAGTGGAATACCCTAGGGGGTGCAAGTGTGATTTGTGTGTCCATTTTCATGCTTGTTTATCTTGTATTAGGTCAAACTATTTTTTATCGCTTTTTCGCATACAAACCCTAATTCTAGCATGCTATTATTTAGAAAGCAATAAAGTGCGAAATTAAAATTACTAAGCTATTACAAAACCAAATATGGGAAGGGGGGTACAAATGTTCAAATGGGGATATTGACAAGAATTTAAATCTAAATTATTACAACAATTTGGGTATTTGCATGGTAAATAAATTGCATAATTTAAATGTAAATAAAATAAATATGTGAAATGTAAAAAAGAAAGTTTTTTTTATGTGTATGAGAAATTATTTATGTAAAAGGAAAAAGAAAATAAAAATGTATTTTATTTTTTAGTATTTTTGAACTTAGGGTAAGAAACCCTAATTTTATATATAAAAAGTATTATTATCTAATTTAATTCTACTATTTATTTATTATGTACAAAAATAAAATAAAATGAAGTATTTTGTGAAAAAAGTATTTTTGTATCAAATATTAATAAAAATGAAGAAAATCAAGTATTTTATATTTTTATCTTAAATATATTAATAAACATGTATATATATATATATTAAACCCTAAATGAGTATTATACAAAATAAATATTTATTTAATATTTTAATAAAATAAATAAAAGTATTTTTTTGTGTGAAATATTTTCAGCAAGTACAAATAAAAAATAAAAATGTATCTACATTATTTTCTATTTATTTTAATAATAGTGTATATATATATATATATATATTTGTATATGAATAAAAGAAATAAACAAACAAATATGCCATAAATATAAAAAATGATGGAAAAAATATTTTAAAAATTTTAATGGCATGAGAAAAAATAAACAAAGTCAACCCAAAAAGAAAAAAGTCAAAAATGTTGAAAAATAAACAAATGGGCTCAGGGGGTGTAAACCAAAAAATGGGGTGTGAAAAGGAAACAAATCCAGGCCCAGCCCAGTTCACTTCTTCTTCAACCTCTGTACATCTTTCTTCTCACAAAACACGCGTTTTCTAACTCTGGATTCCTGGGCTTTCAAGCAAAACTCATAACATGAAAAGTGTAGAGCATTAAGATACGGTTTCAACCATATAAAAAACATGACCTATCTCTCCAAGATGAGAGAGAATTTCTCTCCCCCTCTTTTCTGACCTAGTTTTTCTACCATTTTCAGAGCTCAAATTCTCTTCACTCAGACAAAAGAAATGAAAAGTAAAGCTATGTACATGTTCAGGGCTATGAGTAGGACTTTGTTTCTTCACAAACTTAAGACTAAATATGCCTAATAAGAGAGATACGAATTCAAACTTTTACCTGTGCAGTTGAACTTCTATGTGGAGAATGAGAGACTTTCAGTGCAATGTAATGATTGGAAAAGCTTCCTTGAGGTCCAGGGATGCTTTTTCAATGCTCACTTTGTCTTGAAACTTCTTGTATCAAGCTATAGAACTTCACCTGCAAGTCAAAGATGTGAAAATGGTGGAAGTGGTTAGAGCAACTACAGATCGTGCCTTAGCTTCTGGATAGCTTGCATATGTTGTAAGGAAGGTAGAGGAACAGGTCTGGACAGAAATGTTTGAAGGGAATGAGAGATTGCACTCAAACTGCAGGGGCACCCCTGTTTGTGCAGTTTGAGGATGATTCTGAGATGGAGAGGGTTTGAAAGGCAAATGGCTCGAGCAAAAGCTTCAATGTGGTCTATGGAATGTGTTTGATATCTTTTGTGCTGTGTTTCTTTGCTGATATGAGAGATATCATAAGTTATGGATGTTACTTCTATGTGAAGCAAGCAAATGTCAACTTGGTTTCTAGGCCAGTACAATGCCTCAATCTATGCTGCACCTTTGAGTCTTGATCAGTGGGATATGCCTATGCTTTTTTGCTTTAAAGATCTGCATTGTACCTCATAGATTTGCAAAGTTGCCATAAAGTATCACTTTACAAGAATAGATAACATGCTTTTTCTAGTTTAGGCTTGATTTTGTGTGTATTATCCAAATGAGCAAAATAATGTTAGAACACAAAGGATATGCATTGAATTATTGAGTGAAAATGGGATTAGAGGCCTGCAATGTAGCTTAAGCATGCTGAATTCAAATTTGCCAAGTTTATGAACATGCTTTGATGAAGAACAAAAGTGAATTTTTGCCAACTTGTGAAATTCGAATCTCTCAAGTTATGAGGTTGTTTGATGAGTTCTTGGACATTTTGGAAAGCTTGTAATGTGTACTACAATCCATCTTTGAAATGCAATTTGAAATTCCAAGTGGAAGGGTATGAAAAGTGGTCTTGAAGTAGGGTAGAAAACCTTGTCAAAATAGGTCAAATTTCACTAAGTTAAAAGATGGTTTAGTGCCCTTATTCAAAAAATCATAAGTTGAGATACAAGCTTCAAATGAGAAAACTTTGTGAATCAAAGTTGTAGATTTTGCAACAAGCTACAACTTTCATGTTTTGACTTTTGTTTGAATCCAAATGGATCATGGTGAAAAGATGGGGCAAAGTTGGGAAAAAATTAGGGTTTTCCATAACTTAGAAAAATTCTAAGTTATGAAAAATTCCATTTTCAAACCCTAATTTGCATTTTGTGATTTCTTGGTGAACAAGTTTCATAATTTGGCATGTTTTGATGAAAAATGAATCTTGACTCTTGATTTTGACCAAAAAGTCAAAGTTTGACTTTTCAGTATACAGTCAAAATTGATCAATTGACTGAGAAATTCAACTGTCAATCTTGTGTACTTGGGATCTTTTGAGCTTGATGAACATGTCAAGATAATTCCATTGAGTCCTTGAGGCCATATGTGAGCTTGGTTTGCCATTGGCTAGGTCAAACAGTCAAAAATTGCCCTTGTGCAGTCAAAACCCTAAAAATGACCATTTTGCCCTTTTGATGATCTGATCAAATTTCTTGTGGAATTGTGATCCAAACTTGATCAAATGGTTCATATGAGTTCATAATGTTGATGTGGATCAAATTTCATGAGGTTTGACTGTCAATTGGCCACAGTTGACTTTTTCCCCAATACAGCTGATTTCTAGGTCAACTGTCCAATTGACTGGGTAAAACTTGGAATCAAGACTTGAAACTTGGTATAGGTAAACTTGGGAGTCCAACATGAAGCATGAAAGTCATCTTAGGCATTTTAGGTCAAAACATCTTTAGGCAAACACAAACCCTAATTTGAGTCCACAGTGCAAGGAGAAGTCTTGAGTAGGGGAAACCCTAATTGGATCTTGATCTTCAAAGGTCTTGTGATGAGAAAATGTTGAGGAAATGGGAGGGCAAATTTTGGGGTACAACAGTTGCCCCTGTTCAATCTTCTTGGACCTGAAGAGTTAGATTGGCAAGTTTGCCTTTCGCGACTCGAGGGTAAAAGGAGATTGGACACTAGAGTGCCCGGAAATTTGCACTCGCATGCTGGAGTCTCAACAATGTGGTGTCGGGAATGGGCTTATAGATGCCATTTGGAAGTGTTGATCGCATAAGAGATTCCTTAGCGAGAACTTGTGTGTTTAAGAAAGACAGATGTTTTCCTGGCTTGTTACAGGTGTTTGATCTTCAGTCTCCTTATGCAGATATGCCCTGGCTGGATACAGGTATCGAATCTACAATCGGTTGCTCACAGATGTGCCCTGGCCGGATACAGGAGTCGAATCTTTGAACTCTGCAGACGTGCCCTGGCTAGATACAGGAATCGAGTCTGGAAATGTTGTAGTTGATAGATGTGCCCTGGCTGGATACAGGAATCAAATCTTTGAACTCTGCAGACGTGCCCTGGCTAGATACAGGAATCGAGTCTGGAAATGTTGTAGTTGATAGATGTGCCCTGGCTGGATACAGGAATCGAATCTTTGAACTCTTCAGACGTGCCCTGGCTAGATACAGGAATCGAATCTGGAAACTGATCACTCTCAGATGTGCCCTGGCTAGATACAGGTATCGAATCTGGAATTGTGACAGTTGAAGGTAATCGGTTTTTTTTTTTTTTGAGATTGTCTTTTTCCTGAAAAGGCAAAGACGTAAGCTGTATGCAATGTCATGATGTATGATATGCATGATGTCATGATGTTCAACATTTGATGTTGCATGTGTTTCATCATGTATGTAAGCAAGATGTATGAAAATGTGAAATGTTTATGAGTGTAATTTCATCTTAGGAAAATAAATCCTTGACGAACGGCCAGGAAGCTGCTCTGCGGAAGAGATGCTTGACCGAAGCTCTGATGAGAGGCCTGCTGAGGACTTTAACAATGGATTCCGCTGAGGATAATGATGATAAACTCCGCTGGAGAACCCCAAAGATAAACTCTGCTTGGGAAAACCAAAGATAAACTTCGCTGGGGATTGAAGGAACTTTTGCCGGGAACGGTCTTCCGTGGCTTTTAGCTGAGGATAACCCAGTTATAAGTCCTTGTGAGGAAATAACTCTAAATAAAACTTGGGCGTGACGTTCGTGCTTCGCCGGGGATAAGCTCGCAGAATCTTCTGGGGATGAGCTTTTAAGACCTGCCGGGGAATATTGTGCCTTTGTCAGGATCGTCGAGGAATCGACTCCTGCTTGGGGAAAGTGCTGCTGAATTTTGCTTTACTCTGCGGGGAGTTGAGATGATTTGGTCATATTTTCAGTTGAACCTGCCTTGGTGCTTTGGCGGACAAAACAACTAGACCGCATTAGACAACTCCACATTGCCCCTGTCTTTGATGTCACTTGTAATTAATCTCTTTTCATATGCAAACATTTATGAATCAGCAATTTAATGTCAAATGCATATATCAAAATGAACATTGGACGTTCTTCGCAAGACAAAACAACAAAAGAAAAACAATGGCAATTTGTATGGACAAGTGAATTTTCATTGATTTAAACTTTGCCTGTGAATAGGCGTTTTTTGTACAAGAGACTGACATCCTAGTAAGAGGACATCGCCAAATAGTATAGAGTTTACATTTTGAAAAAGAAAACAAAACAGCTACGTGAACAATCCCACTGGGTTCCAACTCTGCTATCGCCTTTATGTTTTCGAACGTCTCATCGCCTTACTGCCTAATCTGAAGATGAAGCTGATTGGTCAATGCCGAAATTTGGGCCAGATAGTTGATGCCGAACTCCGGAGGCGAAGTGATCCAATGAGACATAGTGTTACGCTTTTATCCCTAACTTTTGCCTGGACCGCCCCTTCGGGTTTTCAGTCCACCGGGATACCCTTTTTTGCCCAAGCCGCCCTTTCAGGTTTTCGACTTGCCGGGTGTACAGATTTTTATTCATTTCATCCCTTATTTTTGCCCGAACCCTTTTGGTTCGCCGGGAAGCCCTTATTTTTGCCTAGGTATGTCAACCTAGCGGGTCTTTTATTTATGCGTAGTATTTTTTCACTATGTCCGCATTGGCGGGGTGAGGAAGGTCGTCACCGTCCATGGTGGTTAGGATCATGGCTCCTCCAGAGAACACACGCTTAACCACAAATGGCCCTTCGTACGTAGGGGTCCATTTGCCCCAGGGATCACCTTGAGGAAGGATGATGCGTTTGATTACCAGGTCCCCAACTTGATACTCTTGCGGTCTGACTTTCTTGTTAAATGCCCTGATCATCCGTTTTTGATACGTTTGACCATGACAGATAGCAGTGAGCCTTTTTTCGTCAATTAGATTTAGTTGATCAAGTCGAGTTTGGATCCAATCATCTTCATTCAAGTCTGCATCCTTCATTATTCGGAGAGAGGGTATCTGGATTTCAATCGGCAAGACTGCCTCCATGCCGTAGACCAAGGAGAAAGGAGTTGCCCCGGTTGATGTCCTTGCTGAGGTGCGGTACCCATGAAGAGCGAACGGTAACATTTCGTGCCAATCTTTATAGGTCACTGTCATCTTCTGCACAATTTTCTTGATATTTTTATTGGCTGCCTCTACAGCCCCATTCATCTTCGGCCGATAGGGGGAAGAATTGTGGTGCTGTATCTTGAATTGTTCACAGAGTTCAGTGATCATTTTGTTATTGAGATTGGTACCATTGTCCGTAATGATTCTTTCCGGGACACCGTACCGACATATCAGATTATGCCGGATGAAACGCGCCACGACGCTCTTGGTTACCGTGGCATATGAAGCTGCCTCAACCCATTTCGTGAAGTAATCGATTGCCACCAAGATGAAACGGTGCCCATTGGATGCCGTCGGTCGGATCTCACCGATCATATCGATGCCCCACATTGCGAAAGGCCAAGGTGCCGTCAGGACATTCAAAGGAACCGGAGGGATATGCACCTTGTCAGCATAGATTTGGCATTTATGACAAGTTCGGGAGTGTTGGTAACAATCGGCCTCCATCGTGGACCAGAAATATCCTGCCCGAAGGATTTTCTTAGCCATGGTGTGTCCACTGGAGTGGGTCCCAAACGTACCTTCGTGCAGTTCCATCATGATTTTCTCTGCTTCAGCCTTATCCACACAACGTAACAAAGTTGAATCATGATTCCGTTTGTAGAGAATGCCGTTGCTGAGGAAGAATTTTGCAGCAAATCTCCTCATGAACTTCTTATCATTGACAGATGCACCTTCAGGGTATTCCTGGGCTTCCAAGTACCTCCTCACCTCGTGATACCAGGGCTTTTCAGTCACCTTCTCAGCCTCGAGCTCGCAGCAGTATGCCGGTTCATCCAACTTCCAGATTAGGATTTGGGGAGCCTCATTGTCCCATTTAACTTTAAACATTGAAGACATCGTGGCTAGTGCGTCCGCTAGCTGATTTTCCTCTCTGGGGAAATGCTCAAAAGTTATCTCTTCAAAGTGAGGGAGCAAGGTCGACACATACTCCTTGTAAGGAATGAGATTCGGGTGTTTCGTATCCCACTCGCCTTTGATCTGATTGATCACGAGAGCGGAATCTCCGAAGACACTTAGAAACTTGATCCTCAAATCGATCGCAGCTTGTAAACCCATGATACATGCCTCATATTCAGCCATGTTGTTGGTGCAGCTGAAACATAATCGGGAGGTGAGTGGAGTATGGGTCCCCTTGGGAGATATGATTACAGCGCCGACGCCGTTACCCAAAGCATTGGAGGCTCCGTCAAAATGCATAGACCATCGGGATCCTTCCTCAGGTCCTTCATCCGGTCCAGGTACTTCACAGTCAGTTACCACCATGATGTCTTCGTCCGGAAAATCAAAGTTCAATGATTGATAATCGTCCACAGGTTGGTGTGCCAAATGATCAGCCAGTACACTCCCCTTAATTGCTTTCTGAGTTGTATACTGGATGTCATATTCTGTTAAGATCATTTGCCATCTCGCTATCCTCCCAGACAGAGCGGGCTTTTCAAATATGTACTTGATGGGATCCATCTTTGAAATCAATAAAGTAGTGTGAGTCAGCATATACTGTCTCAGCCGGCGAGCAGCCCATACAAGAG
The DNA here is from genome assembly GCA_948472305.1 of Vicia faba. NCBI lineage: Eukaryota > Viridiplantae > Streptophyta > Magnoliopsida > Fabales > Fabaceae > Vicia > Vicia faba. The sequence continues at coordinate 937,299,063 of OX451737.1, forward strand.
CGCAGCAAGTTTTCTCAAGCAGTGAGTAACGAGACTCACAGTCGGTAAACTTTTTGCTCAAGTAATAAATAGCGTGCTCTTTTCGGCCAGACTCGTCATGCTGCCCCAGCACACACCCCATTGAATTATCAAGCACTGTTAAGTATAGTATCAGAGGTCTTCCTTCCACTGGTGGCATAAGAATGGGTGGCTCTTGGAGGTATTCCTTTATTCTTTCAAAGGCGGCCTGACATTCATCATTCCAGCGTACCACTTGATCTTTCTTCAGTAATTTGAAGATTGGCTCACAAGTAGCAGTCAGATGTGATATGAATCGGGCAATGTAATTCAGTCGTCCTAGGAAACCTCTGACTTCTTTCTCTGTTTTTGGGGTCGGCATCTCTTGAATAGCTTTAACCTTGGCAGGGTCCACCTGGATACCTTTATCACTTACAATGAAACCTAGCAATTTTCCGGACCTCACCCCGAAGGTGCATTTGTTGGGATTCAATCTCAGCTTGTACAACTTGAGTCGGTCAAACAACTTCCTTAGATGATCAAGGTGCTCCTCCTCAGTTTGAGACCTTGCAATCATGTCATCAACGTATACTTCAATCTCATGATGGATCATATCATGAAATAAAGCAACCATGGCACGCTGATAGGTTGCCCCAGCATTTTTCAATCCGAATGGCATGACCTTATAACAGAAGGTCCCCCACTGAGTTACAAATGTAGTCTTCTCCATATCTTCAGGAGCCATCTTGATCTGATTATACCCTGAGAAGCCATCCATGAAGGAGAACACCTTGTGTTGAGCTGTATTATCAACAAGGACATCGATGTGAGGTAGGGGGAAATCATCCTTGGGGCTGGCCCTGTTCAGATCCCTGTAGTCGACACACATTCTGACCTTACCGTCCTTCTTCGGCACTGGCACAACATTGGCAACCCACTGAGGGTAAGAAGTTACTGCAAGGAAACCCGCATCAAACTGTTTCATCACCTCAGCTTTAATCTTCTCAGACATCTCTGGACGCATTCGTCGAACTTTTTGCTTTACTGGAGGGCAATCTTCCTTGGTCGGCAAATGGTGAACTACAATGTCGGCATCCAAACCAGGCATATCTTCATAGGACCAAGCAAAGATCTCCATGTAGTCTTGTAGCATCTGGATCAATTGTTGCTTCACGCTGAGCTCTAGATTGGCACCAATTTTGACCTCTTTCCTATCTGTCTCAGTACCCAAGTTAATTGTCTCCACAGGCTCTTCATGTGGTTGAATAGCCCTCTCTTCCTGTAGTAGCAGTCTTGCGAGTTCGCCAGGCACTTCGCAATCATCTTCACCTTCGTCTTCGGCCAAGCTGATCGGATTTTCGAAGTCATAACTGGCGGTAGCAGAGCTGTTGCCAGTAAGATCCAGAGTGGATTGAAACCTGTATAAGTGAGTGTGTGTAAATATAGCTGTTTTGCAATATGTATAACACAGAAAGAAAAGGAGCACAAGATTTGAAATGCAACAAACATCCAATGCTTTGATTGATGATATATGAAAATGTCATACAAAAAGCCCTCACAAATGGAGCTACGATGCCCCGGGCAGGACACCGAGCCAACAGAGTTTTAACATATTGTTTGTTACAAATTTGGAAATCAAAAGAAATCAATTACTGCGTGACAAATGTGATAGGGGTAAAATCCTTTGCTGTCCAGTTGCTTGGTCCGTCACTGGCAGTCGGGTAGATCCAATTATCAAACTCAGCTTCCTCCACATCCTCCTCGATAGCATTCACCCTTGAGCTGGAAATAAACACCGGAGCCTTTCCAATCTTCTCTTTGCGCACCGCCTTCTGAGCCTCTGCAGTAAAGCCTAGCCCAAACTTGTCGTTCTTCTGAGTGAAGTCAGGAAGCTGACCCCAGTGTGCACCATCGCCTTTCTGAACCACAGCCCGGGCATCCCTTAGGGAAACCATCTTCAAGGAATCATTCTCTTCGGCCATTGTCTCCGCAACTGCTGAAATTGGATGTACCTCTTCGAAATGTTGGAAGGGAGTTTCAATAAATTCTCCGTCCATCTCGATGTACCTGAAGGAATTCAAATGGCTCACCATATACTCCTCTTCTCCTTGCACAGTGACAATTTTCCCCCTGACGGGATACTTCAGCTTTTGGTGTAAGGTGGAGGTCACTGCCCCAGCTTTGTGGATCCAAGGTCTACCCAACAGACAGGAGTACGATGGACGTATATCCATCACGTAAAAGGTAGAGTCAAACACTTGAGAGCCCACACGAATTGGGATGTTAACCTCTCCATGAACCATCCTCTTGGAGCCGTCAAAGGCTCTGACGATGATATTGCTGGGTTTCAACTCCAGGCCTTCATAATCCAGACAATCCAAAGCCTTTTTCGGAAGAACATTCAAAGAAGAACCAGTGTCCACCAATACATGTGCCAGAGTAGTGCCCCTGCATTCAATAGAGACATGCAGGGCATCATTGTGGTCTCTCCCTTTTGCGGTCAGGTCAGCATCTGAAAAGCCCAAGCCGTTGTCCGCCGTCAGATTTGCTATGCAGTCAGTGAACTGAACTGCAGACGTCTCCTGCGGCACATGGGCCGTCTTGAGAAATGAGATTAATGCCTTAGCGTGAGCCTCAGAACATAGCAATAGGGAGAGCAGGGAGATCTTGGAGGGTGTATGCCCTAACTGCTCAACAACATTAAAATCACTTTTCTTTATTATCTTCAGAATCTCCTCCATTTCTTGTCGGGAGGCCTCAGCATTCACGGGTATTGGTGCCTCCATCCGGGCAGGCTCTTCTTCAATCCCTTTGCCCCGAGCATTTGATGACTCGGCAGCAGGGGACACAATTTGATCAGCAACAGGACTTGATAAACTTGCAGGTTTTATGAGGAGGGGTTTTCGAATAGCGGGAGGCGCAATGTCAGGCGAGAAAAGCCTGCCACTGCGGGTGACTTTAGCCGGACCGGTGATATCGCAAATACTGGCACTAGCATCAAACTCTTGCTTGATTCCATTTACATATACGTCTGCCCCATAATGCCAGGGGACAGCCTTATCAGACACGTAGGAGAGGGGTCCTGGAACAGTAATGATCACAGGCGCAACTGTCAAGATTTGAATAGGCTTCTTTGGGGGAGCCTTGATTGGATTTTTGAAGATGGTAATCACGGAAACTTCTTTCATTGGAACCAATTGAACAGCAGTCTTTTTGAATAAAATCTCCTTGCTATCCATTAGGCCTTGGATGCCTAACCTTAGCAAGGGACAATCGGATAGGGAAATAGCACAGAATGGGCAACCTTCGCCGCAACCCGGAAATAAACCGGCCCGCAGTAGGTTCTTCTTAACAGTCTTCAAAGGGGTAACGACTTCATCTATCGAAACAGCATACACTTCTTCCTCAATGGCATTCACCCTATGCTGGGGCATAGGAGCCGTTACAACATTCGGTCTTTCCGGCGCTTCAAACTGAACTTCTTTTGCGTCAATTAGATCTTGCACTTTGTTTCTCAAGGCCCAACAATCATCAGTAGTGTGCCCGGGACTATCAGAATGATAAGCACACCGGGCATTCGGGTTGTATTTAGGGGACGCAGTGTTGACGACCTTAGGAGCTTCTTTGAGGGTCACCAGGTTGGTGGATAACAGTTGGGGTAAAATTTGAGATAATGTCATACTTAATCGGGTATACTGCCTCTTGGGCCTTTCACTTCTTTGCTGATTGTACTGCTGAGGAGCAGCAACAGGTTTAGAGATGACCAAAGCATTAACGGCTTGGCGACCTTCGGGCTTGACTTGTCTTCTAGGGCCATAGACGGCACTTGCTTCTTTCTTAAACGGCCTCTTCTCAGCACTTGTAGAGGCAGCTTTCTGTATCTTGCCTGACCTGATACCAGCCTCAATTCTTTCTCCTGTTAATATCAGATCTGTGAACCCAGCGGAGGAGTTTCCAACCAAATGATTGAAAAACGGACCAGACAACGTTCCCAGAAACATATCAACCAGCTCTCGATCAGTTAATGGAGGCTGCACCCTGCCAGCCAAATCTCTCCATTTTTGAGCGTACTCTTTGAATCCTTCACCCGTCCCTAGAGACATACCCTGAAGTTGGGTACGCGTAGGAGCGAGATCAGAATTATATTGGTATTGCCTGTAGAAAGCAGTCGCCAAATCCTCCCAGTGCCGGATGCTAGCTCCGTCTAATTGGTAGAACCATTCAAGTTGTGACCCTGAGAGGCTGTCTTGGAAGAAGTGAATCCAAAGGTTTTTATCCGCCGTGTAAGGTTGGATTTTCCTTACATACGACCTCAGATGCAGCTTTGGGCAGGAGACCCCATCATACTTGGCGAAGGCAGGCGCCTTAAACTTGTGTGGAATTACCACTCCAGAAGATAATCCCAAATCCCCGAAATCCAGTCCCGGCACGTTCTGAATTTCCATAGCGCTCAAACGGTCCTCCAATTGTTTGTATCTGTCAGCAGCAGGCGGGTATTGTTCCTCGTTATAGTCCGTCTCGTTGTCGGAGACTGCGGGACTAGGTGCTTCTCCCCCTTGGGGACTGTTTTTCTCAGCAGAAGAAGTGGTTGGATCAGCTTCATTGTGGAGTGTGTTCCCAAATCTGCGTCCGGTGTTGAACATTGCCGTCCTCTTTTTCTTCTTCTTCTTCAGGAGTAGAGTCTTCAACTCTTGCTGACCCTGGGCTAGGCTTAGGACCATCTCTTGAAACTGTGCACTTTGGGCCTGAAGGGCCTTGATTGCTTGTTCACTGGATGACTCCGAATTCATGATGACTGTGCACATAAACAGCGAAGAAAATTAAGCAACCTGTGAAATAGGGTACCTGCTATGCATATGGTGTAATGGAATGCGTATGTTTTATGTTTTCAAAGACAAATAAGATTCAACTTTGTAGACAAAAAGGGAAACACACTTCATTAGATTAAAATTTTTCAATTGTTCAACAATTTGCCCTTAGGCATTACAGGAATGAAAAATACGGAAAAGGAAATAAAACTACAAAAGGGAATAAACAAAGCTCATCAATGCTCCCATGGCCTCCTCCTCTCAGTGCTGATGTAGTTGTTCAGGACACGTTCTTCCTCCAATTGCTTAGTCAGCCTTTGGACCTTCCTTTCCTGCTCGTTGAACTTCTCCCGATAGAAATCCCGTTCTTCCTTTAGCTGTGCCCAAGATCTCTTCATGGTGTCAAAATCAGTAGGTATCTGAGGAGGGAGGACAGTTGGAGGAACCCCATCTTCATCAGGAGATTCAAGAATGAGAGGTCTAACAGCTTCGTATGGCATACCTAACTTCTGAGCACGGATGCGGACCCATTTGCAATAGGGCTCCATTGGTAGAGAAGTTTTTGGTCCCAACTCATGTGGGTCAGCTTTGTGGATTCTGTCCCAAGCTCTAATGAATCCCTGGCGTAGTTTGTCACTGCCTGCCTGAAACTCAAAATGGAAGTGAGGAACCAGCATTTCATGGGGCCCATCTCCTCTGGCTCTTCCAAACTGTCGGAGAGCTAAACATGGATTGTAAGAGATTCCTCCTTGGATACCAATCAACGGGACATTAGGGTATTCTCCGCAACGGTCGATAACAGCTATCTCATCCAAGCCTCTGAGAGTCCAAGTGATATCCTTATCTGTGAGAGACATTAACCTCCGAGCCCAACCTTTTCCTTCTTCATTCTTCAGCACGGACTTAGGAAGGTGCGAAATAAACCACCTTACCAGCAAAGGAGCACAACACCACGGAGTTCCCCGTTTTCGAGCAGTACGAGCATAGAGTTGTTGTAGAATGTCACCCAAGAGAGTGGGTACCGGATTCCGAGACATGAAGATTCTTATGACATGGATACTGATGAAGGTGTCAGGGTTGGGAAACAATACCAGACCATAGATCAAAAGAGCCAGAATATCCTCATATGCTTTGAAGTCCAAGTCATTCCAGAAATCATTAGCCTTGCCAACCAGAAATTTGACCAAAAAGCCCTTGATCCCATTTCTAGTTTCCCAGTTGGACAATACCTCTTCTTTGGTCAAGGGGAGAATTGCAGCAATCTCTTCAGGCCTAGGAGTCTTTTCCAAACCAGTGAAAGGAGTTTGTTCCAAGACAGGAATCCCAAGCAAGTAAGAGAACTCTTCCAGGGTAGGAATTAGCTGGAAGTCTTGAAAGGTGAAACAATGATGCAGAGGGTCATAAAACTGGGTCAGAACACTTATCAGTTGTTGGTCCCATTTTGCAGTGATCAAGCCAAGGAGGGAACCATGTTTGTTGATGAAGGAGGTAGTGTTTGGAATTCTTTCAACCAGATCTTTGAGTAAAACTGGTGGTTGAACAAAGTTGAGCCGGACAGTATTTCTACGCACGGGCATCATGATGTCCTGCAAAACAGAGCAAAGATGAAACCTTTTTGTCTTTGAAATGGGTTAGCTTTGCATGCAATGGTATGATGGCATGATGCTATGATGAAGCACATCACAAGTATTCACATAGGCAGATAAAGCACACAAGTCACACAAGACACCCTTAGGTTTCAGGCCAGCATGAGTTTCAGGTATTACCCTCTTTTGGTTTTGTTGGTTAAAACCTGTCCTATCAAAAGTAACCGGGTTCTAGAGGATCTCAAATCATTGGCTACCCTCAATCGGTCATAACTCCAGCATCGCAATCTTTTCTCGCGGCCAGAACCATCTCGAGAGTTTAGCCTCAATGAGTGTAGCATACTGCTACTGTCCTAATAGCCAAGTTGGTCAATTTAGGGTTCTAAGGTTGGTTGGTGTTTAATGACCCCTTAGAAGACCTATATTCTCCCCGTTACAACACAAGGGATATAGGTACAGACTAAGATGCCACACCAACGTAGCCACTGCTTCACCCATGTCGGTCTACGCCGGACAGGTCCCTCACAGATTATGCTACCTAAAAAGGGTATTTCCCAGATCCGGGTTAGGATCTATGAAACTCCAATGCAAAGCCCACAAACATAAAAGCAAACAAAGCAAACAATTGAAAACACAGGTGATCTAAAACCCTAAGGTTACTCCACTTTTAAGTTTTCCCCAGCAGAGTCGCCAGTTCTGTGGTACGGTGGGAGAACTGACTTGAGGTTTGCGTTTGTATTCGCAAATGTTGCGGTTAGCAAGAGTCGCCACCGACTTTTTATTTTATCCTAAAGAAAGGTCAAAAAGCACAGCAAAAAACCTTTTGAGATGTTTTCTTGGGTTCGGGGAGTAGATTATAGAAAGGGAAGGTATGAGCACCCTTTCTATCCATGGTTATCCATGGGCTCTTAGTTACTTGCTTAGATCACTTGCCTTTTGTTTTCAATTGTTTTAAATGGTGCTTGAGTGTGTGGGTTTTGAAAATGTTTTGAAAAGAGGCCAATGTGGTGGCAACCTTTGCAATGATCCATGTGGGGATGTATACAAAGATGTATGTCTTTTGAAAAGGTTTTCATTTATTTTTTTTTGAAAGTTGTTTTGAAAGTGTAGTGATGTGTGATTTTGAAATCAGGCGAGTGTTTTGTTTTGCAAGTTGATTCAAGTAACTAAGAGGTGATCTACTCCTAAATTTCTCAAAAGATTATTGCTATACTTTAACCCTTTTAACAAGTTTGCACCACCATTGTATTTGGTGGGCAACCTTGTGTTAGGATGTGAAAGGGACAGGCGCGGGTCATCGTTTAGACCATAATTGTAACGACGTTAAATGTCTTTGGGCAATTTCTTTAAGGGACTTGATCATTTGTTTTGTTTGTTTTGAAAAGTTTTATCGAGGGACTATGATCATTCAAACTGTTTGCTTTGCCCAAAGATGTTCGACATACAATATGGCCCATTTATTTGAAGGCAACAAGTGGAATACCCTAGGGGGTGCAAGTGTGATTTGTGTGTCCATTTTCATGCTTGTTTATCTTGTATTAGGTCAAACTATTTTTTATCGCTTTTTCGCATACAAACCCTAATTCTAGCATGCTATTATTTAGAAAGCAATAAAGTGCGAAATTAAAATTACTAAGCTATTACAAAACCAAATATGGGAAGGGGGGTACAAATGTTCAAATGGGGATATTGACAAGAATTTAAATCTAAATTATTACAACAATTTGGGTATTTGCATGGTAAATAAATTGCATAATTTAAATGTAAATAAAATAAATATGTGAAATGTAAAAAAGAAAGTTTTTTTTATGTGTATGAGAAATTATTTATGTAAAAGGAAAAAGAAAATAAAAATGTATTTTATTTTTTAGTATTTTTGAACTTAGGGTAAGAAACCCTAATTTTATATATAAAAAGTATTATTATCTAATTTAATTCTACTATTTATTTATTATGTACAAAAATAAAATAAAATGAAGTATTTTGTGAAAAAAGTATTTTTGTATCAAATATTAATAAAAATGAAGAAAATCAAGTATTTTATATTTTTATCTTAAATATATTAATAAACATGTATATATATATATATTAAACCCTAAATGAGTATTATACAAAATAAATATTTATTTAATATTTTAATAAAATAAATAAAAGTATTTTTTTGTGTGAAATATTTTCAGCAAGTACAAATAAAAAATAAAAATGTATCTACATTATTTTCTATTTATTTTAATAATAGTGTATATATATATATATATATTTGTATATGAATAAAAGAAATAAACAAACAAATATGCCATAAATATAAAAAATGATGGAAAAAATATTTTAAAAATTTTAATGGCATGAGAAAAAATAAACAAAGTCAACCCAAAAAGAAAAAAGTCAAAAATGTTGAAAAATAAACAAATGGGCTCAGGGGGTGTAAACCAAAAAATGGGGTGTGAAAAGGAAACAAATCCAGGCCCAGCCCAGTTCACTTCTTCTTCAACCTCTGTACATCTTTCTTCTCACAAAACACGCGTTTTCTAACTCTGGATTCCTGGGCTTTCAAGCAAAACTCATAACATGAAAAGTGTAGAGCATTAAGAGACGGTTTCAACCATATAAAAAACATGACCTATCTCTCCAAGATGAGAGAGAATTTCTCTCCCCCTCTTTTCTGACCTAGTTTTTCTACCATTTTCAGAGCTCAAATTCTCTTCACTCAGACAAAAGAAATGAAAAGTAAAGCTATGTACATGTTCAGGGCTATGAGTAGGACTTTGTTTCTTCACAAACTTAAGACTAAATATGCCTAATAAGAGAGATACGAATTCAAACTTTTACCTGTGCAGTTGAACTTCTATGTGGAGAATGAGAGACTTTCAGTGCAATGTAATGATTGGAAAAGCTTCCTTGAGGTCCAGGGATGCTTTTTCAATGCTCACTTTGTCTTGAAACTTCTTGTATCAAGCTATAGAACTTCACCTGCAAGTCAAAGATGTGAAAATGGTGGAAGTGGTTAGAGCAACTACAGATCGTGCCTTAGCTTCTGGATAGCTTGCATATGTTGTAAGGAAGGTAGAGGAACAGGTCTGGACAGAAATGTTTGAAGGGAATGAGAGATTGCACTCAAACTGCAGGGGCACCCCTGTTTGTGCAGTTTGAGGATGATTCTGAGATGGAGAGGGTTTGAAAGGCAAATGGCTCGAGCAAAAGCTTCAATGTGGTCTATGGAATGTGTTTGATATCTTTTGTGCTGTGTTTCTTTGCTGATATGAGAGATATCATAAGTTATGGATGTTACTTCTATGTGAAGCAAGCAAATGTCAACTTGGTTTCTAGGCCAGTACAATGCCTCAATCTATGCTGCACCTTTGAGTCTTGATCAGTGGGATATGCCTATGCTTTTTTGCTTTAAAGATCTGCATTGTACCTCATAGATTTGCAAAGTTGCCATAAAGTATCACTTTACAAGAATAGATAACATGCTTTTTCTAGTTTAGGCTTGATTTTGTGTGTATTATCCAAATGAGCAAAATAATGTTAGAACACAAAGGATATGCATTGAATTATTGAGTGAAAATGGGATTAGAGGCCTGCAATGTAGCTTAAGCATGCTGAATTCAAATTTGCCAAGTTTATGAACATGCTTTGATGAAGAACAAAAGTGAATTTTTGCCAACTTGTGAAATTCGAATCTCTCAAGTTATGAGGTTGTTTGATGAGTTCTTGGACATTTTGGAAATCTTGTAATGTGTACTACAATCCATCTTTGAAATGCAATTTGAAATTCCAAGTGGAAGGGTATGAAAAGTGGTCTTGAAGTAGGGTAGAAAACCTTGTCAAAATAGGTCAAATTTCACTAAGTTAAAAGATGGTTTAGTGCCCTTATTCAAAAAATCATAACTTGAGATAAAAGCTTCAAATGAGAAAACTTTGTGAATCAAAGTTGTAGATTTTGCAACAAGCTACAACTTTCATGTTTTGACTTTTGTTTGAATCCAAATGGATCATGGTGAAAAGATGGGGCAAAGTTGGGAAAAAATTAGGGTTTTCCATAACTTAGAAAAATTCTAAGTTATGAAAAATTCCATTTTCAAACCCTAATTTGCATTTTGTGATTTCTTGGTGAACAAGTTTCATAATTTGGCATGTTTTGATGAAAAATGAATCTTGACTCTTGATTTTGACCAAAAAGTCAAAGTTTGACTTTTCAGTATACAGTCAAAATTGATCAATTGACTGAGAAATTCAACTGTCAATCTTGTGTACTTGGGATCTTTTGAGCTTGATGAACATGTCAAGATAATTCCATTGAGTCCTTGAGGCCATATGTGAGCTTGGTTTGCCATTGGCTAGGTCAAACAGTCAAAAATTGCCCTTGTGCAGTCAAAACCCTAAAAATGACCATTTTGCCCTTTTGATGATCTGATCAAATTTCTTGTGGAATTGTGATCCAAACTTGATCAAATGGTTCATATGAGTTCATAATGTTGATGTGGATCAAATTTCATGAGGTTTGACTGTCAATTGGCCACAGTTGACTTTTTCCCCAATACAGCTGATTTCTAGGTCAACTGTCCAATTGACTGGGTAAAACTTGGAATCAAGACTTGAAACTTGGTATAGGTAAACTTGGGAGTCCAACATGAAGCATGAAAGTCATCTTAGGCATTTTAGGTCAAAACATCTTTAGGCAAACACAAACCCTAATTTGAGTCCACAGTGCAAGGAGAAGTCTTGAGTAGGGGAAACCCTAATTGGATCTTGATCTTCAAAGGTCTTGTGATGAGAAAATGTTGAGGAAATGGGAGGGCAAATTTTGGGGTACAACAACGTCCGTGCTGAGGTACGGTACCCATGAAGAGAAAACGGTAGCATCTCGTGCCAATCTTTATAGGTCACTGTCATCTTCTGCACAATTTTCTTGATATTCTTATTAGCTGCTTCTACAGCCCCATTCATCTTCGGCCGGTAAGGAGAAGAGTTGTGGTGTTGTATCTTGAATTGCTCGCAGAGCTCAGTGATCATCTTGTTATTAAGATTGGTACCATTGTCCGTAATGATCCTTTCCGGGACGACGTATCGACAGATCAGGTTATGCCGAATGAACCGTGCCACGACATTCTTGGTTACCGTGGCGTAGGAAGCTGCTTCAACCCACTTTGTGAAGTAATCGATCGCTACCAGGATGAAGCGATGCCCGTTGGATGCTGTAGGTTTAATCTCGCCGATCATATCAATGCCCCACATTGCAAAAGGCCAAGGTGCAGTCAAGACATTCAGAGGAACTGGAGGAATGTGCACCTTATCTGCATATATCTGGCACTTGTGACATGTCCGAGAATATTGGTAACAATCAGCTTCCATTGTGGACCAGAAGTATCCTGCCCGAAGGATTTTCTTTTCCATGGTGTGTCCACTGGAATGTGTTCCGAAGGTACCTTCATGCAGTTCTGCCATGATCCTTTCTGCTTCAGTCTTATCCATACAACGCAGTAAGGTTGAATCATGGTTTCGCTTGTACAGAATGCCGTTGCTGAGGAAGAACTTTGCTGCGAACCTTCTCAGAAACTTCTTGTCATTGACAGATGCACCTTCAGGGTATTCTTGAGGTTCCAAGTACCTTTTCACTTCATGATACCAAGGTTTTTCAGTCACTGTCTCAGCCTCAAGATCACAACAATATGTAGGTTCGTCCAGTTTCCAGATAATGATCCGGGGAGCCTCATTGTCCCACTTGACTTTGAACATAGAAGACATCGTAGCTAACGCGTCCGCCAACTGATTCTCCTCTCTTGGGAAGTGTTCAAAAGTTATCTACGTGAAATGGGGGATCAATGTCAACACACACTCTTTGTAAGGAATAAAGTTTGGGTGTTTCGTATCCCACTCGCCTTTGATCTGATTGATCACGAGAGCGGAATCTCCGAAGACACTCAGAAACTTGATCCTTAAGTCAATCGTGGCTTGAAGACCCATGATGCATGCCTCATACTCCGCCATGTTGTTGGTGAAGTTGAAACATAGCCGGGCAGTGAGTGGAGTATGAGTGCCTTGAGGGGATATGATTACAGCGCCGATACCGTTACCCAAAGCGTTGGAGGCTCCGTCAAAGTGCATAGACCATCGGGATCCTTCCTCAGGTCCTTCATCCGGTCTAGGTACTTCATAATCAGTCACTACCATGATGCTCTCGTCAGGAAACTCAAAGTTCATTGATTGGTAGTCGTCTACTGCCTGGTGTGCCAAGTGGTCTGCCAATACACTTCCTTTGATAGCTTTCTGAGTCGTGTACTGGATGTCGTATTCTGCCAAGATCATTTGCCATCTTGCTATTCTTCCGGACAAGGCAGGCTTTTCGAATATGTACTTTATTGGATCCATTTTTGAAATCAACAGAGTAGTGTGAGTCAGCATATACTGTCTCAGCCGGCGTGCAGCCCATACCAAAGCGCAGCAAGTTTTCTCGAGCAGTGAGTATCGGGTCTCACAGCCGGTAAACTTTTTGCTAAGGTAATAAATGGCATGCTCTTTTCGGCCAGACTCGTCATGCTGCCCCATCACACACCCCATTGAGCTGTCAAGTACTGTCAAGTATAGTATTAGAGGTCTCCCTTCAACCGGTGGCATAAGAATGGGTGGTTCTTGGAGATACTCTTTGATTCTGTCAAAAGCGGCCTGACATTCATCATTCCAACGTACTACCTGATCTTTCTTCAGCAGCTTGAAGATTGGTTCACAGGTAGAAGTTAGGTGCGAGATGAATCGGGCAATATAATTCAAACGTCCTAGAAAGCCTCTGACTTCTTTCTCTGTCTTGGGAACTGGCATCTCTTGTATGGCCTTAACCTTGGCCGGGTCCACTCTGCTGACGCCAATGTTGGAGGTACCTCTTCAAAATGTTGAAAGGGGGTTTCAATAAACTCCCCGTCCATCTCTATATACCGGAACGAGTTCAGATGACTAACCATGTATTCTTCCTCCCCCTGCACTGTAACAATCTTCCCTCTGACAGGGTACTTGAGCTTTTGGTGTAGAGTGGATGTTACAGCCCCAGCCTTGTGAATCCAAGGACGACCCAGCAAACAAGAATAAGATGGACGAATGTCCATCACATAGAACGTTGAGTCAAAGACTTGGGAACCAACCCGGATCGGAATATCCACTTCACCATGTACCATCCTCTTCGATCCGTCAAAGGCTCGGACCATGATGTTACCAGGCTTCAACTCCAGACCCTCACAATCCAACCTATCCAAGGCCTTCTTGGGTAATACATTCAGTGACGAACCTGTGTCTACCAACACGTGTGTAAGGGTAGTGCCCCTGCATTCTATGGAGACATGCAAGGCATCATTGTGGTTCTTTCCCTTAGCGGTAAGATCAGCATCCGAGAAACCCAAACCATTGTCAGCGGTCAAATTGGACACACAGTCAGTGAATTGATCAGCGGACGTCTCTTGTGGCACATGGGCCGTCTTCAGAAATGAAATCAGGGCCTTGGCATGGGCCTCTGAGCACAACAACAATGATAGCATGGAGATCTTAGAGGGGGTATGCCCCAGCTGTTCAACGACGTTGAAATCACTCTTCTTGATGATCTTAAGGATTTCCTCCATCTCTTGCTGGGAGGATTCAACATTGACAGTCTTCGGTGCCTCCATCCGGGCAGGCACATCATCAATCCCCTTGCCCCGAGCGTCAGATGACTCGGCAGCAGGGGTAGAAACTTGATCAGAAGGGGAAACAGGCGCACTTGTAGGCGTAATGATAAGAGGTCTTCGGATAAATGGTGGCACAATGTCGGGCGAGAAGAGCCTGCCACTGCGGGTTAGTTTAGCTGGACCGGTGATGTTGCTGATACCAGTACTAGTGTTGAACTCCTGCTTCACTCCAAGTACATACACATCTGCCCCATAGTGCCATGGAACAGCCTTGTCAGATTTATGGGGGAGGGGCCCCGGAACAGTAATGATAATAGGTGCAACAGACATGATTTTGACTGGCTTCCTCGGGGGAGCCTTGGTAGGATTGTTGAAAATTGTGACGACAAATACTTCTTCAGTGGGAACAATAGGCACAACGGTCTTCTTGAACAAAATTTCTTTGCTATCCATCAGGTTTTGGACGCCTGATTTCAGCAACGGACAACCAGCAGGGGAAACAACACACAGAAGGCAACCCTTGCTACAACCCGGAAATAAACCGGCCAGCAGCAGGTTCCTCTTGATAGTCAATAAAGGGGTAGCAACATCATCCACAGAAACGGCATACAGGTCTTCCTCAATAGCATTTACTCCATGCTGGGGCATAGGAGCAGTCACAATGTTGGGCCTTTCTGGCGCCTCAAATTGTATTTCCTTGGCATCAATAAGGTCCTGAACCTTATTTCTCAGGGCCCAATAATCATCAGTAGAATGCCCCGGGCTATCAGAGTGATAAGCACAGCGGGCATTGGGATTATACTTCGGAGAGGTTGTGTTTACCACCTTCGGAGCTTCTCTGACGGTTACCAAGTTGGTCGATAGCAGTTGCGGCAAGATCTGCGACAAGGTCATACTAAGCCGAGTATATTCTCTTCTGGGTCTCTCAACCCTTGGTTGGTTAGGTTGCCGAGGAGCGGCAGCAGGCTTTGCAATTACCACCGTGTTGACAGCTTGGCGGTGTTCTGGTTTATTTTGCCTTCTAGGCCCATACACAGCACTGGCTTCCTTTTTGAAAGGCTTCTTCTCAGAACTTGAGGACGCACCTTTCTGTATCTTCCCTGATTTCAAACCAGCCTCTATCCTTTCCCCAGTCAGAATGAGATCTGTAAACCCTGCAGACGAATTGCCAACGAGATGATTGAAGAACGGCCCGGACAGGGTCCCCAAGAACATGTCTACTAGTTCACGGTCGGTTAATGGTGGCTGCACCCTACCAGCCAGGTCCCTCCATTTCTACGCATACTCTTTAAAACCTTCTCCCGATCCTAGCGACATACCCTGGAGTTGGGTACGTGTAGGAGCGAGGTCGGCATTATACTGATACTGCTTGTAGAAAGCAGTAGCCAATTCCTCCCAGTTACGAACCTTGGTTCCATCCAGCTGATAGAACCATTCGAGATGAGTCCCTGAAAGACTCTCCTGGAAGAAATGGATCCATAAGTTCTTGTCCATAGTATACGGCTGGATCTTTCGCACATAAGATCTGAGATGTAGCTTAGGGCAGGACGCCCCGTCATACTTTGCGAAAGATGGTGCTTTGAACTTATGTGGGATCACCACACCAGAAGATAGACCCAGGTCTCCAAAATCCAACCCAGGCACTTGTTGAATTTCCATGGCATTTAGGCGATCCTCTAACTGCTTGTACTTGTCTTCAGCTGGAGGATACTGCTCCTCATTGAAATCAGTCTCGTTGTCAGAGACCACCGGACTAAGAACCCTTCCCCCCTGGGGACTGCCTTTCCCTACAGAAGAACCAGCTTGATCAACCTCATTCTGCAGTGTGTTACCAAACCTCCGACCAGTGTTGAATAGTACTGTTCTCTTCTTCTTCTTCTTGACCAACAGAGCCTTCAATTCCTCCTGTCCTTGGGCTAAACTCATGATCAGCTCTTGGAATTGGGCGTTCTGAGCCTGAAGGGCCTTGATGGACTGCTCAGTAGATGATTCAGGGTTCATGATGCTGAAATAAACAACAAAGAACATTAAGCAACCTGAAAAGAAGAGTACCTGCTATGCACATGATGAATGGAATGCGTATGATTTATGTTTTCAAAGACAACCGGGATTCAACTTTGTAAACAAAAAGGAACGCACTTTATTAGATTCATCTTTGAAATTTAGATTGTTCAACAGACTGCCCTTAGGCGTTACATAAAATGGAAATACTGAAAAGGGAAATAAAACTGTAAAAGAACATCCAAAGCTCCTCATTGATCCCAGGGTCTCCTCTTCTCAGTACGGATGTAGTCATTCAAGGCCCGCCCGCTCTCCAACTGTTTTGTCAGCTTCTGGATCTTCAATTCCTGCTCGTTGAACTTTTCCCGATACGAATCCCGTTCTTCTCGTAGCTGTGCCCAAGACCTTTTTAGTGTATCAATATCGGTAGGTATCTGAGGAGGGAGAACAGTCGGAGGAGCTCCATCTCTATCAGGATATTCAAGAATGATGGGTCTGACAGCTTCATATGGCATACCTAAATTCTGAGCACGAATGCAGACCCATTTGTAGTAGGCTTCCATAGGTAGAGAAGTCTTTGGTCCCAACTCTTGTGGGTCAGCTTTGTGAATTCTGTCCCAAGCTTTGATGAACCTACGACGCAGTTCGTCACTATCTACCTGAAACTCGAAACTGATGTGAGGCACCAACATCTCATGAGGCCCTTCTCTTCTGGCTCTTCCAAACTGACGGAGAGCTAGACATGGATTATAAGAGATTCCCCCTTGGGTACCAATCAGAGGGACATTAGGATATTCTCTGCAACGATCAATGACAGCTGCCTCATCCAAACCCCTGAAAGTCCAAATGATGTCATTATCAGTGAGAGACATTAACCTATGAGCCCAACCTCTTCCTTCTTTGTTCTTCAGCACGAACTTAGGGAGGTGCAAAGTAAACCACCTCACTAGTAAAGGAATACTACACCACAAAGTTCCTCGTCTCCGGGCAGTACGAGCATAGAGTTGTTGCAGGATATCACCCAAGAGAGTGGGCACAGGGTTCCGAGACATGAAGATCCTTATGGCAGTGATGTTAATGAAGTTATCCGGATTTGGAAACAGAACCATACCATAGATTAAGAGAGCCAGAATGTCCTCGTATGCCCTGAAGTCTAAGTCATTCCAGAAACTGTTAGCTTTACCGATCAGAAACTTGGCCAAGAAACCCTTAACTCTGCTTCTGGTCACCCAGTTGTCCATTACTTCTTTGTGGGTCAAGGGAAGGGCTGCAACAATCTCCTCCAGCCTAAGAGTCTTTTCCCAACCAGTGAAGGGAGTCTGATCCAAGATAGGGATACCTAGCAAATCAGAGAACTCTTCCAGGGTAGGGACCAGCTGGAAGTCTTGAAAGGTGAAGCAATTGTACAAGGGATCATAAAACTGGGTCAAGACACTCATCAGTTGTTGGTCCCACTTTGAAGTGACTAAACCGAGAAGAGAACCATGCCTCTGGATGAAGGAAGTGGTATTTGGAATTCTGCTAACCAATTCTTCAAGCAACTCAGGTGGGTGAACAAAATTGAACCGGATAGTGTTCCTTCGCATAGGCATCATGATGTCCTACAAAACAGAGCAAAGGTGAAACCCTCTTGTCTTTGAAATGGTCAGTCCTTATGCAAGATGCATGCAATGTTTATGATGGTATGATGTTATGATAAAGCACACCACAAATATTCACAAAGGCAAACATGATAAGGCACACAAGTCACGCAAGACAACCCTTAGGGTTTAGGCCAGCATGAAGTTCAGGTATTACCCTCTTTCAGTTTGTTGGTTCAGACCTGTCCTACCAAAAGTAACCGGGTTCTAGAGGATCCCAATATCACTGACTACCCTCCATCGGTCATAACTCCAGCATCGCAATCTTTTCTTGCATCCAGAACCATCGCGAGAGTTTAGTCTCAATGGGTGTAGCATACTGCTACTGTTCTATTGGCCAAGTTGGGTCAAATTAGGGTTCTAACGTCGGTTGGTGCTTAATGACTCCTCAGAAGACCCATATTCTCCTCGTTGCGACACAAGGGATATCGGTACAGACCAAGGTGCCACACCAACGTAGCCACTGCTTCACCCGTGTCGGTCTACGCCGGACAGGTCCCTCACAGCTTATGCTACCTAACAGGGTATCCCCAGATCCGGGTTAGGATCTATGTAACTCCGAGACAATGCCTACAATAATAAAGCAAACAAACACAGCAATTGAAAACACAAGTAATCTTAGTCCTAAGGTACACCTCACTTTTATAAGTTTCCCCAGCAGAGTCGCCAGTTCTGTGATCGGTGGAAATAAAATTGACTGTTTTTAGCTGGTTTCGCGAAATGTCGCGGTAAGCAAGAGTCGCCACCGTCTTTTATTTTCTCCAACATGGACAGGACAAAAGTACAGCAAAATTCCTTATGAGATAGTTTCTCGGTTCGGGAGGTAGATTTATAGAAAGGGAAGGTGTTAGCACCCTTTCTATCCATGGTTATCCATGGGCTCTTAGATACTTGCTCTTATGTTTTCAAAATGTTTGCTTTTCAATTGTGAGTGGGTTTGGAAAAAGTTTCATTGAAAGATTTCTGAATAACTCTTGTATCAGTCCTCAAGAGTGTTTGAAAAATTGTTTTGAAAGCTTTTTGAAAGTGTCGGTGTGAAAAGGTTTTTGATTTGTTTTTGAATAGAGCAAGTATCCATGAGTCATCTACCTACCCTAAGGAATTAGGCTATGTAAATGTCCTTAAGGTAGTGCCATCCCACCATTGAGAGATAGGTAGCACCACTGTTGGAGGTGTTCGGGTCAATTCGAGTGTAGGGACAGTGTGGTCACCGAAGCAACAGTAGGACACCTTAGAAGCTACCCTTATGTCCTTGATCCTTTTTCTAATCCGAGGCAACCGTTTCGAGGCAACTGTTTCGAGGAAACTGGATCATGGACATAAGGACTTACAAAAACGTCCTATACTTGATGACCACGTTTCGAAGGCAACAGGTGAGGCGTACCCTAGAAGTGGTGTGTGTATTTGTGTGTTGTTTTCAGTTTAACGGTTATCTTTGATCATGGCATTGTGAGCTACGCTTGTTTTTAATTATCCATACATTCTTCCATGCAATTTAGAATTTAAGAGTGCGGAAAGTTAGAAGCGGAAAGATAAAAGCTACACTATTACAAGGCGCGGGTCTATACATCGCCAAAGTACAAAGACCCGTTTTTGATAAAATGCGGAAAGTAAATAAATGCGGTAAACCTAATTACTATTACATCCTTGAGCAGTTACATAATATTCAAAAAGAAAATAATGCGCGAAATAGAAATTAAAATTGAACATCCGAGGGTTTTGACCCTTTGCTTGAAATTAAATTAAATTAAAGTCTAATTATTATTTAATTAAATAAAAGAAATTGTTTTTTATGTTTTTTGTATTTATGAAATAAAGAAAATTAAAATTAAATGGGAACCCTAATTCTAAGTCTATTTTAATTATTAATAAAAAGAAATATTAAAGTTACTCTAATTTACTAATTAATTAATGTACATGTCTATTTACAAAAATAAATAGTAATTATAATAATAAATAATGAGAAAAATTATTTAATTAAGAAAAAGATGAAAATGTCAAAAAAACCTAATTCTACGTATTTTATTTGTTAAGAAAAGATTCAAGTTTAAAACCTAAATTAAACTAAGTTAATTATTAGAGTTTATTTACAAAAATATGTTAGTGATGAATTAATAATGATTAAATATATTTTATTTTTTGGTTTTTCTGTTTTTATTATGGAAAATTAATTTATGGTAAAAAAATAATAAAAAAAACAACTAAAACAATTAAATGATTAAAAGAAATTAAAAGAAAAGAAAAGAGAATAAAAAAAAATAAAGCAAACCAAGGGGGTTGTCAGGCCCAGAATGGAGGTAAACTGGAAGTAATTCAGGCCCATTGAAGCATAAGCTCGTTTGACTTTCCAGCTTGAGTGCGCCTTGGTTGACTGAGGTACACCATGGATTCCCTTCTGAGGCCATTGGATTGGATCTTGAAGCCACTTGGCAGGATATCGTATGAGCGTGTATGGTGAACCACTGAACCATTGCTGCACGTGAACACGTCAAAATAAAAATTATGCAATATGTGGGGGGACCTGGGAATCGAACCCAGGTCCCAATACCTGCAGTACACGTCCTCAACCACCAGGCCATTTGCGTTTGTTTGTAAATAATATAACAACGATTTATAATATGTGAAAAAAGGCAATTATGCTGCAACAAAGAAAAACGCGCTAATATTTGAATTTCCCAGTAACATCAGACCACATCCATCTTCTTCCTTGCTTTCCCTGCAATTATAAGACAAGTAGCGGGGGTTTTAAACCCCCACTAAATGGAAGTCCTGAAAATAGCGATTAGAAGAGGAAGAAATATAAAAAGGGCGCGAGGTTTCCATTTGCTTCGTCTAGAGCTTCTGAATTCAGCTGTATAGGTCTAAAGGTCCAATTTTTCCTCTACAATAAAGCCCTATTTTGAAGCTTCTGAAACCCTAGGTTTCATCCATGGTGGATTTCGTTTCAAGCAGTTTTAAAACAATTAAACTATGCCAAAAGTTTCAGGGAGATGTTAGTAGCATGAATCAATAATCAAAACACATGAATGATGCGTGGAAATTAAAATTCGATTAAGGACATTTTTGTGAAAAACGTGATTCTGTTCTACCGCTTCTTTGAGTATGGAAGCTTGTTCTTGATTGCAATAGACTCCTGGAAGGTCCAGCAACGTGTTAGAATCCTTTTTATGCTTTGAAATGGGCTCCAACTATGAAATCAGTTTCACAATTTCTTTGGAATTTTGGCAACTTGGTTCTGAGTTTGTGAGCAACTTTTCGTGTCTTGTGGAATAGGGTTGAGTTGTGCATAAGTATGTGAACGAATTTAGGTCAAGAAACAAGCCCATAAGTCCATGAATTGATGTTTTGAATCTTTGATTTTCATCATATATTTTTCAATCTTTTTTCATTGAAATCTTTGCCAATCATGGATGATTTTCCTTTTTTGGATGTGAAACGACTTGGCCAACTTGCCCTAGTTGGATTTGCTGCACAAAAATATTTGAAAAAGCATTATTTGATATTTTCTCATAATTAAATCTAATTAAATGAATTAATAAGAATAAAAATTCAATTAATTAATTAAAAATAAGAAAATAAATCCCTTTGAGCTCAATGGGTCGTGCATAGGCTTTGGGTAATGATTCAAGGAAGAATTTGAGGCCCAATAGCAATTTTGAAGTGTTTTAGGCAAAGTTGACTTTTCAAAATTCCCAAAAATTTCCCAACTTCTCCAATGCATATCTTGCTCAATTTTGAAGATATGATCATGTTCTTGGACACTTTGGAAAGGTCTTGAAGTCCTTTAACCAATGCCTTTGGTCCCATGTCATTTTGATTTACCAATCTCAAGTTATGGTCTTGGACTTAAAGTGCCTTTTTGTTGACTTTTGAAAATGACCTACAATGTTGAAATTGATAAATTTTTGTGAGAGTATTTCTTGGACTTGGAGTGTGAAGATGAGTTGTAGGAAATGTCATCCCCTTCAAAATGAGCTTTGGATGGGATTTTTCTGATTAACCATGAGGAAGTTATGCCTTGGTCAATTTGCAGTTGACTTTTCAGCTGTCCAAAAATAGAAACTTTTGCATCTTGAGACTTTTTGAGCCATGCCTTGAGGAATCATGATCAAGAATTGATCAAATGATGTTTGTGGCTTCAAAATAAGATGTTGACCAAAATTTTTGACTTTTGACTATCAAATGACCATTTTGCCCCTGCAGTTGACTGTGGAGCATTTAGGGTTTTTGACTGTGCAATTCTTGAGAGATTTTGAAGCTTGATCTTGGCAAATCTTGAAGAATATGGGAGGGAAAATTTTGGGGTACAACACCTACGAATAAATGGTCATGTCCCTCGAATATGGGAAGCTTTAGCAACAACCCTCGATAAAAAGATCGTAGTCCCTCGATGACCCTTTGATGTTGCCTTCAGAAAAACGATCTTAGTCCCTATGAAAAATTTCTAAAGCATCTCATAAGTTGCCTTCTATGACTATACGATGACCCACGCCCGTCCCTTCACATCCAAAGATGGGGCTTCTTACCAATCAATGGTAAGATAAAAACATCTAAAGGAGGAGGAAAAGAACAAAGATCCTTTTGAGTAGGTAGGACACTCGTAGTTGCTTTCTCACAAACTAAAACCATCTCCACACTTACACTTTCAAAATATCTTCAAAAACAAACATCTCTTTGAACTATTTTCAAAACCAACACTTTGTATACATTCTTATAGAGATGAGAATCATTACAAAGTTTTCCGAAACAAAGGCGTTTTCAAAATATTTTCAAACTCACACCAATCACAAACAAATTTCAAACAAAGCATTTTCAAAGTGATCAAGCAACTAAGAGCCCGTAGATAAATAAGGATGAAAATGGTGCTAACACCTTTCCTTTTCATAATCTACCCCCCGAACTGAAGAAAATATCTCAAAAGGTCTTTCCTGTTCTTTTCACCCTTTCTATTATTAGATAAAAGAAAAGTTGGTGGCGACTCTTGCTATCCGCAACAATTGCGATAAAACGCAAAACACCAAGTCAGTTCTCCCAACGTATTACAGAACTGGCGACTCTGCTGGGGACTAACTTAAAAGTGGGGTTACCTTAGAGCTAGATCACCTTTAAATGCTTTCATTGTTTGATTTTTTTGCTTTACATTTATGGGTCCTTGTTTGGGTTTATATTGATCCTCTACCCGGATCGGGGAATATCATTAGGCAAATAGAAAAAATTGTGGAGACTGCACATCATATACCGATATAGTTGAGACAATAGCTATGTTAGTGTGACACATTTGTGGTTACCGGTATCCCTTATGGTGAATTAAGGAGAATACGGGGCCGCTGTGTTGTGTCATGAAGCACTAACAAACCTTAGAACCTTTAATTGAACAACTTGGCCA
Source organism: Vicia faba (assembly GCA_948472305.1). NCBI lineage: Eukaryota > Viridiplantae > Streptophyta > Magnoliopsida > Fabales > Fabaceae > Vicia > Vicia faba. Next base: position 937,322,133 of record OX451737.1, read on the forward strand.
TTAGGAAGTAGTGAGATAGAAGACTTTGGTGCAGTTCGAAGTTGGTTTATACTTGATACTACACTCATTGAGATCTAACTTTTGGGATATTTTGGTCTCCAATAAAGAGGATTATGCTGAAACAATGCCAAATGAATAAAGATCAATGATATTGAGATCCTTTAGAACCCGATTACTTTCTAGGACAAGTTGAACCAACTAAACTTCAAGAGGGTACTTACCTATGAACCTCATGCAAGCCTAAACCTAAGGACTTGTTTACTTTGTGTGTATGTGTTTATTTGTACATAACATCATGACATCTTGCCATTGCATTTGCACTAACCATTTCAAGGACTTTGTGATTTATCTTTGTGCTATTTTGTAGGACATGGATTCCATGCAAAGAAATACCATTCAAATTAACCTTGTTAGAGTGCTTCCTCAACTTAAGAAATTAGCATCAATGGTTCCCAATGATTCTCCATTCCCCAAGAAGTACGGTCGTCTCATCAACTTGGTTACCACAAACTTTGAAGAGGACATGGTACATTGCTTTTTCAATTCTTTGATCCTAAACACCATTATTTCACATTTCCTGATTACCAACTAGTGCCTACCATGGAAGAATTTTCTCAACTCTCAGTGGTGCCTATTCTTGATCAATTACCCTTCACTGGTATTGAGAGATAACCAAGACCTAAGGAGATTACTTGAGATCTACATTTGCAACAGTCCAGTGTTGTGGCCAATTGGTAAACAAGAAGCGGTGTCAAAGGGTTTTTAGCCAAGTTTTTGTTTGAGAAGGCCTGATATTTTTAGGATGCTCTAGATTTACAAGCTTTTGAAGAAGTGTTGGCTCTTCTCATCTATAGGATGGTACTATTTCCCAACCCAGACCAACTCATAGATGTGAATGCAGTCAAGGTTTTTCTATCTCGCAATCTAGTGCCTACCTTACTCGAGGATATCTTGTACTCTCTTCATGCTCGCACCATGAAGAAAAGGGGAATTATTATGTGTTGCACTCCTCTGTTGGCTAGGTGGTTTATTTCACACCTTCCCCAATATGTTTTTAAGAATGAGGAAGGCATGAGATGGTCTAATAGGTTGATGTCACTCACGCATTCAGATATTCATTGGTGTTCTTGATCTTTGGAGGATGTTATCATTATTGATCGTTGTGGGGAATTTCCTAATGTCCCTCTCTTTGGCATTAGGGGAGGAATAACATATAACCCTTGTTTGGATTTGCGACCATTTGGGTATGCTAGGAGGGGTAGTCCTTATGATGCACTTGTCCAAGGAATTGCATTTGATTATGAGAGCGATGTCCAAAGTTATCGTCAAAGATTTGTACGAGCTTCGGGCATGGCGAACAAAGTCAATAGCAAGACATTGGGGTATAAGAACTCCATTCCTTTGGAGCCTTATCTCAAGTGGGTGCGAGATCGCGCTCAAAACCTCAGGATGCCTTATGAGGCTATTCTACCTATCCTTATGGAGCCTGTTGCTAAGGGAGACACCCCTTACATTATTATTCATCCTGACATGCCAACTACTCTCGAGGAATTGCAAAGATCTTGGATTCAACTCAAAGGGGAGCGAGGCACCTTTGAAACCCAGTTCTATGAAAGCGAGAAGAACGTTTTGGAGCTCACGAGACAACTTCATGAAGAGCGGAGTTTGAATGCTTACATTGCACCAAAGAGGATGCACTCATGGGAAGCTGGAGTCCTTTTTTGTTTTAGGAGTTTATTTTTATCATTTTTTTTTATCCATTTGTAAGCCTAGGAGGCATCTTGTAACCGTTTGAACTTATTAATACAATTAATGTTTGTTCCCTCTTTGTATAAACAATCTTAAATCTTAAAAATCCTTGAAATAATTTGCATACGCATTTCATGCATCATAACATAAGCGGGTTTTTAGACACAGGTTTCCTAATCTTTATACTATTTATTTCAGTAAGATGGATATCGAGAAAACTAAGAAAGACTTGCAGAAACATAATTCTCAATTCCAAGAAACCTTGCTGACTCTGGACAAAGGAGAACAAGAGCTGATGTCACTTCTAGTGGCCAAAAAGAAAACCAAGAAGAAAACACTGATTAACATGGGGAAAAGGTTTAAAGGTCCCGTCCGTCAAGTACAAGTGGTTGAGGAGTCATCCGAGGAGGATGAGTATCAGAATGAAGAAGAAAGGAGAACCCATGCTGGGGGTGCAAATGATCAAGCTTCTGAGGACAAAGATTACTTTGATGTACAGTATCCATCGGTTGAGGATAAGTAAAAGCAACTAGAAGAGAGGTTGAAAGCTATGGAAATTCAAGCTGTACATGGCTTGAATTTTGGTGATTTGGGATTACTTCCTAGGGTAGTCATCCCCCACATGTTCAAAATTCCAATATTTGCTAAGTATGACAGAGTTTCATGCCTAAAACTTCAATTGAGGTCCTACGCCTGCAAGATACAACCACATACCACTGACAAGAAGCTGCGGGTACATTTCTTTCAAGAGAGTCTATCTGGGACTCAGTTGGAATAGTTTTACTAGTTAGAGGGTTCCAACATTCGTACTTGGGAAGATCTGGCACCGCTTTCTACCGTTAATATCAGTACAACACTGATTTGGAGCCGACTAGAGTTCAACTTCAAGGAATGACAGTGGGTACTAATGAAGGGTTTAAAGAGTACACACAAAAATGGAGGGACCTTGCTGGTAGAGTTCAACCACCACTTACTGATAGAGAGCTGTTGGACATGTTCATGGGAACATTAACTGGCCCATTTTTCAATTTGTTAATTGGGAGCTCATCGTCTGGTTTCACCGAGTTAATTCTGACTGGTGAAAGGGTCGAGAGTGGTATCAAGAGTGGAAAAATTCCCATGACATCTGCTTCTACATCAAACACTGTAAAGAAGCCCTTTACTGGAAAGAAAGAAGCCAACGCTGTATATGGATCAAGGGCCCATACCAAGAAGGATCACCGCTCATATGTTAATGCTGTTTTGATCTCCAACCCTCCATATACTCAAAGACAACCACAACAAGACAGTCATCAACGACTTGAGATCCCAAGAAGACAGTTCACGAGGATTAACATGTCACTATCCCAAGCCTTGCAACACTTGTTGAAGGCCAACTTGGTAACATTGTGTGATCCATCATCAAATCCCAATGTCTCATTATCGAAGTAAAATCCTAATGCCAAATGTACATATCATTCCAATAGCTCTGGGCATGATACTGATCAATGTTGGGCTCTAAAAAATAAAATTCAAGATCTTATCGATAATAAGACTATTGAGTTTGATCCACCCACAACTCTGAATGTTATAATGGCACCAATGCCAAATCATGGCAAAGGTGTCAATGCAATTGAAGACATTGTTTTTGTTTCCTCCATTGAAGATTTGACCACTCCCATGACCATTGTTAAAGAGAATCTACTGAGAGCTGGAGTTTTCCCTGGCTATTTGAAAGACTGTATTTTTTGCACCGAACAAGTTAATGGATGCAAATGGCTAAAAGAAGGTGTTCAACGCCTGATCAATAGTCATGAAATCTTGTTCAAAAGAACTCCGACCATCAAAAGTTTGACCGATAAAACTGAAGATGTTTCCATCATAACAATTTCCAACAAGCCTCTTAGGATCTCTTTAAAGGGTCCTATTAGAATTTCCAACAAATCAACGTTTTCTCCTTTGATAATTATTGCTCCTGGGCGGATTCCTTACTCCTCCGACAAAGCAGTCCCTTGGAATTATGGTGCCGAAGTTTACTATCATGGAATTAAGCAAGATTCTTGGATCAATGAAGAGAAGGCTGATGATGTTACAAATATTGCTGATTCTAGTAAGGTGACAAAGACGGGGAGAATCTTCTCTCCTAACATTTCACCTCCAACTACTACAACGATACATGTCTACATTACCAATGATAAGCCTAGTACTGACACTAGGGGTAAAGAGAAAGTAGTTGAGCCTTCCAAGACGGAGGCGCCAGCCAGAGATGTTACTACTGAGGAACCTTCCACCCAAGAGATGGAAGAAATCTTTAAGATCATAAAAAAGAGTGATTTCAAGATAGTAGAACAACTGGGGAAAACCCCCTCCAAAATATCTATGCTATTTTTGCTACTTTTATCTGATGCTCATGCCAAAACTTTAATCATATTTTTGAAGAAAGCGCATGTTCCCCAAGAAACCAAAATCGATCAATTTGAAAACTGTGTGGTGAGTCTGACTACCGACAATGGATTGGGATTCTCTGATGCTGACTTGACACCAGTTGGAAAGAATCATAACAAGGCTTTGCATGTCCCTATTTAATGCAAAGGAACTACCATGATCCATGTCCTAGTTGATACTGGTTCCTCCCTAAATGTCCTACCTAAAGGTGCCTTGGACCAGTTAGATTGCGAAGGTCTGGTGTTAAAAACAAGTGACATAGTTGTAAGGACTTTTGATGGATTCAAGAGGATGGTACTTGGATAGGTTGATCTCCCCTTTAAGGTTGGTTCACAAGTTTTCAATTCTACCTTCTATGTGATGGATATACGTCCCGCCTACTCTTCTTTACTTGGGCGCCCTTGGATACATGGAGCAGGAGCAGTGACATCCACCCTTCACCAAAATTTGAAATACCGAGTCAAGGGGAAGATCATTACTGTTTGTGGTGAAGAAGAATTCATGGTTAGCCACTTGAATTTGTTCAAGTATGTGGAGATGGATGGCGAGTTTATAGAGACTCCATGCCAAACCTTCAAAGTGGTTCCTCCTATGGTTGCCGCCACCAAAATCTCTTATGATATTCCAAAAACTGATGAAGTTGTTCCAAGAATGGTTTCCATCAAACATGCTCGCATTGTGATTGAAGACGGAAGCAGTGCAAAGTGGGGACAACTCCCTAAAATTCCATTCAAAGCAGACAAGTTTGGGCTGGGTTTCACTGCCAAAGCTCAAAGGGAGGTCAGATGTGCTCGTCTGGGAAAACCACCTCTTCGCATTGGTAATCACGAAGTGAATGCTATTGAAGACTCTGAGGATGATTGCGACTTTGATGATTGGATTTACCCAACTGCCGGTGAAGAGCTCAACAAATGGCCTGCCAAGGATTTTATTCCCATCTCCATCAACGAGGAGTAATTACTATTTACTGTTTTGTCAATTCAAGAACTTTTGTCTCTAATTTAATTCAAACATTGACTTTAAACCATGTGCCTTACCCAGGGCGTCATGGTCCATTTGTTAAGGGTTTTTTCATTTTCATGTGCCATATGATCATTCAATGAAAAACATTGGACCTTTTGCATTCAAATTTTACGCTCATTGTCTTTCTTTTCTTATTTTCATTTTAAAAATAGCCATGTATCTTACATGTGCGCACACACACACACACACACACACACACACACACACACACACACACACACATATACACACACACACACACACACTTGCAGATCCTCATTCACTCCGAATCTCATTGCCAACGACTCTACTTTTGCTAGCTATGACTTTGAACATCCAATCAACCAAGCCAAAGACGAGGGCGAAAAAGATTGTGAAATACCTGGAGAATTAGCTAGACTTCTGATACAAAAGGAGAAGGCCATTAAACCTCATGAAGATCTAGTTGAAGTGATCAACATAGGTAATGAGGAAGACAAGAAAGAGGTCAAGATCGGAGCCAACTTGGAAGACGATGTCAAAGGAAGATTGGTACAAATGTTACACGACTATGTTGAGGTGTTTGCTTGGTCATATGAAGATATGATAGGGCTGGATACTGACATTGTGGTTCATCGTCTACCAACAAAGGAATATTTCCCTCCAGTCAAGCAAAAAGTGCGTCGTATGCGTCCAGACATGTCTGAAAAGATAAAGGCTGAGGTAATGAAGCAATTCAATGCAGGTTTCCTAGCTGTGACATCATATCATCAATGGGTTGCGAACGTGGTCCCCGTGCCAAAGAAAGATGGGAAGGTTCGTATGTGTGTAGACTATAGAGATTTGAATAAGGCAAGCCCCAAATATGATTTCCCGCTACCTCATATTGACGTTCTGGTCGACAACACAACTCAACACAAAGTTCTCTCCTTCATGGATGGTTTCTCGGGCTATAATCAAATCAAGATGGCTCCCGAGGATATGGAGAAGACCACCTTTGTTACACAATGGGGAACCTTTTGTTACAAGGTCATGTCGTTCGCTTTAAAGAATGCATGGACAACCTATCAATGACCTATGGTAGCCCTATTCCATGACATGATCGATCATGAGATAGAAGTCTGTGTTGATGATATGATTGCAAGGTCTCAAACTGAGGAACAACATCTTGATCATTTTCATAAGTTGTTTGAGAGATTGAAGAAATACAAGCTAAGGCTGAATCCTAACAAGTGCACCTTCGGAGTGAGACCTGAAAAACTCATGGGCTTTGTCATCAGTGGCAAAGGCATCGAAGTTGATCCTGCAAAGGTCAAAGATATCCAAGAAATGCCAGCTCCCCGTACCGAGAAGGAGATTAGAGGTTTCTTAGGTCGACTCAATTACATCGCCCGATTCATATCTCACTTAACTACTACTTGTGAGCCACTCTTGAAGCTGCTGAAGAAAGATCAAACAATCAGATGGAATGACGACTGCCAAGTAGCTTTTGACAAGATTAAGGAGTACTTACAAGAACCTCCAATCATGATGCCTCTAGTTGAAGGAAGACCTCTGATTATGTACTTGACTGTAGTAGAGAATTCAATGGGGTGTGTGTTAGGCCAACATGATGAGTCTGGGCGAAAAGAGCATACAATATACTACCTGAGCAAAAGGTATACCAACTGTGAAACAAGATATTCACTACTCGAGAAAACTTGCTGCACTCTAGCATGGGCTGCTCGCCGGATGAGACAGTATATGTTGACTCACACCACTCTATTGATTTCTAAGATGGACCCTATCAAGTATATTTTCGAGAAGCCATCTCTCTCCGGACGAATAGCTAGATGGAAAATGATTTTGACTGAATATGATATCTAGTACACTACATAAAAGGAAATCAAAGGGAGTGTATTGGCAGATCATTTGGCACATCAAGCTGTTGATGAATACCAATCCATGAAATTTGAATTCTCAGACAAGAATATCATGTAAATAACTGACTGTGAAAATCCTAGACCATATGACAAACCTGAACAAGGATCCCGATGGAATATGGTTTTTGATGGGGCTTCCAACGCAATGGGTAATGGAATTGGTGATGTGATTATTTCTCCTAAAGGTTGTCATACACCTTTCACTGCTAGACTGTGCTTCGACTGTACAAACAACATGGATGAGTATGAGGCATGCATCTTGGGTCTAAGGGATGCCATTGACTTAAGGATCAAGTTCTTAGATGTATATGGATATTCTGCTCTAGTGATTAGTCAACTTAAAGGAGAATGGGATACCAAACACCCTAATCCGATCCCTTACAAAGGTCTTGTGCTAACTTTGATCCCATACTTTGAGGAGGTCACTTTTGAACACTTCCCAAGATAAGAAAATCAGTTGGCGGATGCCCTAGCAACAATTTCTTCCATGTTCGAGGTCAATTGGGACAATGAATCTCCCCGAATCACAATTGAAAAGTTTGACGAACCAACACACTGTTGCGAGCTTGACGCAGATGAAGAGAAGCCTTGGTACCATGAAGTAAAGAGATATCTTGAAGCACAAGAGTATCCCGAAGGAGCTTCCATCAATGATAAGAAATGTTTGCAAAGATTTTCAGCCAAATTCTTCCTAAGAAATGGGATCCTATACAAATGCATCCATGATTCTACTCTACTCCGGTGTGTGGATAAGAAGGAGGCAGAAAAGATCATGGAAGACATGTATGATGGTATCTTTGGAACTCACTCTAGTGGGCACACTATGTCCAAGAAGATTCTAAGGGCTGGTTACTATTGGTCGACAATGAAAAATGATTGTCACCATCATTCGAGGACTTGCCATAAGTGTCAAATCTATGCTGACAAGGTCCATGTGCCTCCAATTCCCTTGAACGTCATGACTGCTCCATGGCCATTTACAATGTGGGGCATTGACATGATTGGAGAGATCAAACCCACTACTTCTAATGGACACCATTTCATCCTTGTTGCCATTCATTACTTCATCAAATGAGTCGAAGCTGCCTCATTTGCCTCAATTATGAAGAATGTTGTAGCCAGGTTTATCAAGCATAACCTCATCTTCTGTTATGGTATCCCCGAAAGAATCATCACTGATAATGGAACCAATCTCAACAATGTTATGATTACGGAACTCTGTACGCAGTTCAAAATCAAACATCACAATTCTTCTCCATACAGACCTAAGATGAATGGTAAAGTGGAAGCTGCCAATAAAAACATAAAGAAGATTGTGCAAAAGATGGTGGTAACCTACAAAGACTGGCATGAGATGCTACCGTTTGCTCTTCATGGATACCGTACTTCAGCTCTAACATCAACTAGGGAAACTCCTTTCTCTTTGGTCTATGGCATGGAAGTTGTCCTGCCTATTGATGTTCAAATCCCTTCCCTAAGGATTATGAAAGAAGCAGATCTAGGAGAAGATGAATGGTTCAGACTAGGTTGGATCAATTGAACTTAATTGATGAGAAAAGGATGGCTGTTGTTTGTCATGGTCAAATGTATCAAAATAGTATGATCAAAGCTATCAACAAGAAGATCAAGCCTCGTGTGTATCAGACTAGGGAGTTGGTGATAAAGCACATCAATCTTCCACAAGGCGATCCCATGGGAAAGTGGACTCCCACTTATGAAGGGCCATTTGTTTCAAGAAAGTATTCTCTAGCGGCACCATGATGCTAACTACTATGGACGGTGAATATTTCTCGCATCCTGTGAACACAAACATAGTCAAAAAATACTACGCATAAAAAATGACCCGCTAGGTTGACATACCTAGGAAAAAACAAGGGCATCTCGTGCACAAAAAAATGTTCGGGAAAAAGTTAGGGATATATACAAAAGATTGTACACCCGACAAGTTGAAATCCCGAAAGGGCGGCTTGGGAAAAAATGGGTATCCTGGTGGACTGAAAACCCGAAAGGGCGGTCCAGGAAAAAGTTAGGGATTAAAGCGTACAACTATGTCCCGTGGAACCTTTACATCCAGCTTTATTACAAAGGTCCAAGTTCAATGGTCCAAGATCAATTCAATCGACTTCTTTCGACGGAAAGGGGTGATGTTTGAAAACATAGGGGAAATAGTGGAGTTGGATCCCAACGAGATCACTTCCACATGGCTATTATTTTTTGTTATACGGTGGCAGAACCGACTGTTAATATTGGTTTGCATTTTGTATTCACAAATGACGCGGTAAGCAAGAGTCGTCATCGACTTTTATTTTATCCAACAAGGAAAAGGAAAAAGAACAGAAAAAACCTTTTTCGAGATGTTTCTGAGTACGAGGGGTAGATTATAGAAAGGGAAGGTGTTAGCACCCTTTCTATCCGTGGTTTTCCATGGGCTCTTAGGTACTTGCTCCTTTTGAAATTTCTTGTGTGTGCTTGTTTTGAAAAGTTTTATTTTAACCCTTGTTTCTGTCCTCAAGAGTGTTACGAAGTTGTTTTTGAAAACTTGGTTTGAAAAGTGTTGGTGTGAAAAAGTTTTTGTTTGTTTGAGCAAGTACTTAAGAACTAATCTACCTACTCGAAAAAGGTCTGTTTGTTTTCCTTTTAGACAATGCTATCCCATTATTGAGAAATAGGTAGCATCGTCGTTGTAGTTTTTTAGGGACATTCGAAGGGACAAATACGATCACAAAAGCAATGTTAGGAAATGTTAGTAATCATCCTAAAGCCTTAAAGATCTTTTTCTGAGGCAACATCTGAATGGGTCATTTTAGATCTTTCGGGGCTAGAGGACAACCACTAACAAACCCTATACTTCATAACCGTTTACCAAAGGCAACCGGAGTGGAGTAAACCCTAGGAGTGAGCATGTGCGAGTGTAATTTTCAGTTAATTTATCTTTGCACATTTAGGGTTTTCTACCGTATTAATTTTCAGTTTGTCTTTCCATACAATCCTATTAACATCTAGGCAGCTTATAGTTTGCAGAAATTAAAGCGAGAAATTTAAAGTCCTAGCTATTACAGGGCTTTTGCAGATACATAATTATTTTGACCGAAAATAAAGATGCAGAATTGAAACCCTAATTACTATTACAAACTCGGAGCAGTTACAATAATAGAAAAAAGGAATTAATAATGCGCGCGACGAATTAAATACGAGAATAATTAGAAACCTAGAAAATCTAGTTGAAAAAGATTTAGGTTATTTTTGAGAAAAAATTAATTAGGTTATTTTTTGAGAAAAGATTAAATCATATACAAATTAACCCTAATTTCTAATTATTTTAGATTATGAAAAAAGGATTAAATTACCCTAAATAATTAATCTAATTAATTAAGGAAATAAAATATTTTTTATGAAAATAAAATGATTTTTATGTTTTTTTTGTGATTTTTGATTTAATGAAAAAATGATTTTGTGTTATTTTGTGGAAAAAAAAGATAATTAGTAAATAATAAAAATAGGAAATAAAATAGAAAAGAGGAGAAATTGGGCCTGTTTAGAAAGCAATCCAGGGGGGTGTATGTTGAATTTCTTAGTGCCCAAAAGCTGGTCAGCCCAATCCTTGCGTCTGATTCTGTGTTGGCCAAGCTTGGAGATGTACCATAGAGATGCATCATGAGGCGATGAATTGGTGATGGTGATGATCCAATGGCTGGATGGCTGGAGTGTATGGTGAGCACTCGGAAGCGTGAAGCATGGAACCTGGGTGTAAATGTTAAGAAAATAATAAAATGCTGGGGCCTGGGATCGAACTCAGGTCCTCTCCACTTTCCAACGTGCGCCCTTGCCACTGCGCTACATGTTCTTTTGTTAATTGAAACGGATAGCAAATAATATAATAAAACATGGGTCAATGTAATAATGAAAATGCGTGAAATTTAAATTTCATAATCAGGCTTGGACACGCCATCGTCTTCCTTGCAGAACCGTCGTTTTAGGCTAAGCACTTTTACCTACAGACAAGCGTCTGTAGCCATAACCTGTACACTTAAAAAATCAAGAAAAACACATAATTAATGAAATTAAAGACCATGTTTCAACTTGTCTTGATGCCACGAGCATCATGATATCCTTTTCTGGGCCTAATTTAACCTGTAGAGAAAAACCGTAAAACGACCATGAAAATCCTAACAATGGCAAACACGTATACAAGCATCAAAGCTTCAATTAAATCGTCCAAACATGTTACAAACACGACAACAAACACATATATACCATTAAAACATGTAAATGATGCAAGGATCATAGTAATCGAATTTGAAAAAGAAAGTAAACCGTGTGATGTCTAGAGGGCGATTCTGGGCGTGAGGATGCGTGAAACTGACCGTGTTAGCTTCTGGGAAGGTCCAGGAATTGATTATGAACTTTAGAATGGGTTGAATTGTCCTCTAAGCTTGAAACTGATCCACACCTTTTTGCCCAAATTTTGAGTTTTCTTGCTAGCTTTCACGACCTGACACCCTTGTTCTTGCGCATTGGTTATGCTCTGTATTTGTACTAGAGCATATTAGGTCAACAAAAACAGTTTGTATCTTGGTAAATCATGGAGATTTGATTTGCTTTTGCTCATTGTATGATATCTTTCCAAAATAGCCTAATCATGCCAATTTTGATTCAATTATCCCTTGCACGATTTGGATATGATATGCCAGCTTAATTGGATTTGATTCCTACAAAAAATCAGATCAAAATCAATCTTTTTATATTTTTTTGCAATTTATTTGATTTAATTTGAATCTTAAATAATAAAAAAATCAAAATAAAATAAATAAATTAGAAAGTAAAGTGTGGATGCTGATTTGGATCGCGGACTATGTCTCCCATAAGATTCAATCATGAAATGGTAGGCCCATTTGACAAAAAATGCAATTTTGAGCACATTTGACTTTTGGCAATTTTGCAAAAATGGTCAACTTTTACAAGGCATATCTCCTCCAATTTTAACCCAAGAGAGGTGTTCTTGGACTTTTTAGAAAGCTTAGGATGTCCCCTAAACAACCCTTTTAGTTTCATCTCAATTGGGTCTTCCATGTTCATGTAAGAAGCGTCGACCCAAAAGGTATTTTTGTTGACTTTTCAAAAGGACCTATAATGTAGAAATTCATATCTTTTGATGAGTGCATATTTTGAACTTGTGGGCTGAAGATGAGTTGTTGGGAATTTCATCCTCTTCAAAATGATCCTTGGATGGAATTTGTTTTATAAAGTATGAAGAAGTTATGCTTGGTCAAAGTTTGGTTTATTTTTCTTGTGAAACCCTAACTTAGCAACCATTGGGTTTTGATGAATTTGGGGGAATTCCTTGAGGAATCATGACCAACCCTTGATTAAATGATGGATATCTCTTAAAAATGTTGATGTTGACCAAAAATATTGAAGTTTGACTGTATGTGGGCCACAATTGACTTTTGACCTAGTATAGTTGATTTTCAGGCATCTGGGAAATTGACTGAGCAAACTTCTAGTGCAAGGCATGAAACTTGACATGGATGATCTTGAGAACATATTGGGACCATGGAAAGAATTTGGGACCCTTGGACTTCAACCATATTGATGAGGAGTGAAACCCTAGTTTGAAGCTTGTTGCCTTAGAAGAAAGTTTGTCTGGTCAACTCTTGGGCATCCTTGAGCAAGTTGAGGACCTCAATGGGCATATCTTAAGTAAAATGAGAGGGAAAATTTTGGGGTACAACAGTTGCCCTGTTCGATCTTCTTAAAACTGAGGATGTAGATTGGCTTGTCTGCCTTTCGTAATCTGAAGGTGGAAGATGATTGAACACTAGAGTGCCCATAAATTTGCACTCGTCTGAGATGGTGCTGGACTGTGTAGGTAGTATCGGGAATAGGCTTACAGATGCCATTTGGAGGAGATGACGGAAGGTCATCGGAGATGGGCTTAACGATGCCATCCGGAAGATATGACGGAGAATCGTCGGAGATGGGCTTAAAGATGCCATCTAGAGGATGTTGATTTCCCGAGATATTCCTTTGATGAGAATTCCTATTCCTGTTGTTGAGGAGGAATCTGCTGAGGAATATTGGTCTCTTTCTTGGTAGAAATAGAATTTTAGGAACTTCAGTTGTCCGTTACTCTATTAGGGAATCATCTCTTAGTCGAGGAGATGAAAATGAACTGCTATCTAGTCGTGCTCCAGACCTTACAGTGATTTGCTCAGGATAATAAGACTGGCTGCTATCTGGTCGTGCTCCAGGTTTTACAGTGACTTACTGGGAGATGAGATTAAACTTTCTATCTGGTCGTGCTCCAGGCTTTGCAATCTCAAAAACTGTTATCTGGTCGTGCTCCAGGCTTCAGAAGGAATTAAGTGGTTATCCGGTCGCATCCGGGTTTCAACTTGAATTTAAGGCATACTATCATCCGGTCGTTTCCAGGCTTCATAGTAATTGGCTGAGTAAACTACTATCTGTTCGAATTCTAAGCTTTGCAGTACCTTATACTGTTATCTGGTCGTGCTCCAGGTTTCACAGTGTCTCTTGCCGTTATCTGGTCATGCTCCAGACTTCACAACGTCTCATACCATTATCTGGTCGTGCTCCAGGCTTCAAGGTGTCTTATACCATTATCTGGTCGTGTCCCAGGCTTCATTAATTTGGAGAAATTAAGATATTATCCGGTCAATTTCCAGGCTTCATAACTTGAATTTGAGATATACCATTATCTGGTTGATTCCAAGCTTCGTAGTATTAAGATATTATCCGGTCAATTTCTGGGCTTCGTAGTATTTTGGAGAAATTAAGATATTATCTGGTCGATTTCCAGGCTTCATAGCTTGAATTTGAGATATACCAATATCTGGTCGATTTCAGACTTCGTAGTATTTTGGAGAAATTAAGATATTATCCGGTTGATTTCTAGGCTTCATAGCTTGAATTTGAGATATACCACTATCTGGTCGATTCTAGGCTTCGTAGTATTTTGGAGAAATTAAGATATTATCCGGTCGATTTCCGGGCATCATAGCTTGAATTTGAGATATACCACTATCTGGCTGATTCCAGGCTTCGTAGTATTAAGATATTATCTGGTCGATTTTCGGGCTTCATATCATGAATTTGAGATATACCACTATCTCGTCGATTCCAGGCTTCATAGTATTTTGGAGAAATTAAGATATTATCCGGTCGATTTCCAGGCTTCATAGCTTGAATTTGAGATATACCACTATCTGGTCGATTCTAGGCTTCGTAGTATTTTGGAGAAATTAAGATATTATCCGGTCGTTTTCTGGGCTTCATAGCTTTTGAACTGGAATATAAATCTTAGTATCAATTTGACTGAACCAGGGAAAGGTCTCAAGTTGTCTTCATCTGGGAGAGAAATCTTAGTATCGATTTGACTGAACCCGGGAGAGGTCTCAGAATAACTTTGACTGACATAGAAATCAGGGGAATCTTAGCGGCGATTCGGCTGACCCAGACGAAAGTCTTAGAACATCTTCAACTAGAATAGAAACCTCAGTGTCGGTTTGACTAAACTAGAGAAAATCTTGAAAAGTGTTGAAATATCTTCAACTGGAATAGAAACCTTGGTGTCAGTTTGACTGAACCAGAGAGAACTCGAGTTGTCTTCAACTGGGAGAGAAATCTTAGTATCAATTTGACTGAACCCGGGAGAGGTCTCAGAATAACTTTGACTGGCATAGAAATCAGGGGAATCTTAGCGGCGATTCGGCTGACCCAGACGAAATTCTTAGAACATCTTCAACTAGAATAGAAACCTTAGTGTCGGTTTGACTGAACCAGAGAAAATCTTGAAAAGTGTTGGAATATCTTCAACTAGAATAAAAACCTTGGTGTCGGTTTGACTGAACCAGAGAGAACTTGTGAGAACTTGATTGCATCTTTCCCTGAAAGGTAAAGAGTTAGTCGTATGTAATGTCATGATGTATGAAATGTATTGAGTAATGATGTTCTCAAAATAAATGAGATTGTGCTGTGTAATATGTACGCGCATGCCATGATGTATGGATATGCAACGCTATTGTGATATTCTCTAGCTGGGGAAAATAAATCCTGGACTGTTGCTGGAGAGTATAAGGAGTTAAGTTCTTCGTTTCTGTTGGGGATAGTGACTGAAGATGATTAGCTGGAGATTTATATCCATTCTGCTTGAGAATATTCTGCCGAGAGAGACTCTGTTTGAGAACAATCCTGCGGGGGAATGACTCTGTAGGGAAGAGAGATACTCTGTTGGAAGATCTGCTGATTTAGAGAAATAAACTCAGCTGGTGATGAACTTCCATTACTGGAGAGAAGAGCTCTGTTGGAGATTGAGCTTCCGCTGTCAGAGAAATAAACTCTGCTCGGGAGATGTCTTTATAAACTGCTCATGGTTATAAAACTCAGATGGGGAATACAGACATAGGCTTTCTGAAAGAGCCTGCTGGGGAAGGAATTCCTGCTTGGGGATACGGAGGTCGGACCTTGGTTGTCTCGGCTCTGTGGGGAATATAGGTATCATTGGCTTGTATGTGATAGTGACTTTGCTTCCAACTATCTCTGCCCCTTGTACCATGTGGTAAAAGTACATGCGGAGATTTTGTGGATGGACCTATGTTGTGATTGTACTTGAACATGTATTTAATGAGTGTCAGGGTGACATCCGTCTCTAGATCGTATCTGAACTGTACTTGAAACATGTGTTGAATGAGTGTCAGAATGACATCCATTTCTGGATTGTATCTGAAATATACTTGAAACATGTGTTGAATGAGTGTCAGAATGACATCCGTCTCTGGATCATATCTGAACTGTACTTAGAGGAGAATCTGGAGTAAGTATCAGGATGACATCCGTCTCTGGATCGTACCTGAATTGTTTCTGAACTGTTTCTAGAAGAGAAGTCTGGAATAAGTATCAGGATAACATCCATCTCTAGATCGTACCTGAACTGTTTCTCAATGAGAAATCTGGAATAAGTACCAGGATAACATCCATCTCTGGATCGTACCTGAACTGTTTCTCAATTCTGGTGCTCTTGATGAATGCTGGTCAAGGTATAAGTCTTCCACTGATAGACAGGTGACGGGACATAGTCGTACGTTTTAAATCCCTAACTTTTTCCTGGACCACCCTTTTTGCCCAAGCCGCCCTTTCGGGTTTTCGATTTGCCAGATGTACAATTTTTTTCATTTTTTATCCCTAATTTTTGCCTAGGTGTGTCAACCTAGCGGGTCTTTTTTATGCGTGGTCTTTTATGATTATGTCCATGTTCTCGGGATGTAGGGAGTTGTCATTGTCCATAGTGTTGTGTTGTAGTAATGTCAAGATGTTTTCTTGATGGCACATGATTCGTTGCTGGAATGCGTGCGTAATGCCCCAAGCAATTCAGATGGAGATCTGCCCCTGGTTATTTGGCACTTTTGGAGAGACTGCCCCAGGTGTGTTTAGACATCATGTCATGCCCCTTGCTTATGGAAGACCTGTTATTGGAAGTGTCTTTCCCGCTGAGGTGATTCTGTCCATTGAGAGGACGTCTGTTCATTAAATATCCATTGTGCGGATTTCTCAGTTGTCAAACAATTAGTCATATGCAAACAATGTCATTTAAAGAATGCAAAACTCATGTCATTCTTGAATTTTTTTTTTTGAAAATGTGTTTCGTGTATTAAAATGAAATTTACAAGAATGTGATATCAACTCAGGATTCGTAAAAAAGCCTACTGGAGTCAGGATACCTTTGTAACAATATGCTCTCAAAATAACCCATGCTTCAGCTAGGACTTTTAAGGGTTATAACGTGGCCTGGTTCACGGTTCAAGAAGCAAAGGATAAAGGCTCAAATTTTATTTGTACCCAACCCTCTCTTCGTGACGTTCTTCAGTCCTATGCTTAGTTAATTGCGCGTTTAGATCCCGATTGAGTATGGAATCTTTTGCTCTGATACTTGGTGATGATTCAGAAATTGAACATTTGTTTTGAAAAGGCAGTCATTTTTGTAATCTTCTTTTTGTCGAGGATTTGTAGTAACCTCTTTTTTTTTTTGGTTTTCGTTATCCCTTCTTTTTCCTGAACTGTTTCTTTTGTGATTACAGTCAGCGGGATGCCCCAATTTTCTCTTAAGTCTCCTTCATAGGTTTTGACTTAATGGGATTTTATTTTGAGAGATAATGACTTCCTGTCTTGACAATTATATGGAACCATCACCATCTTTTGTTTTGGAAGGACGTCTTCGATGCCATTCATTGTGTACGAAGCGGCAGATTGTGACTGAACGCGCCTCTGAATTAACTGAGAAAACTACCCTGCCCCAGGTTATGATTAAGGATTTTAATTTGTGCGAAAAGAAAAACTCCTACTTCTTTGGCTCGAAAGGGTTGACTAGGGATTATCTTCCTTATAAATCCACTGTTTAGGATTTGAAACAACGCCTGTACATTGTCAGCGGGGTCTGTTCAAAAGCATACTGTAGAGCTTGTGGTATCATTTTCGTCATCCTCCCTTTAAGGCTTAGAGTTTTTAATCTAGAGTAAAATATCACAAAAGGAAATAAGAATGCATTTTTGAAATAGTGAATACGAATGAATTGATTCAAGACAAACATGTGCAATGCATTGATGAAATAACGAGTTTTGATATGAATAAATGTTCAAACAAATCAAAATAAAATTACACATTGAAAATTCTAATGAACACAAAGTTTTCTTATGAGAACTTGTCACTTTAGACGGCATCCCTTAGAGGGATGGCATAAGAACTCAGCCTGACCGTCTTGTGCGAATTCTAGCGCTCCTTCATCAATTAGGTCTTGAATTTTATTTCTCAACGCCCAACAGCTGCTAGTGTCATGTCCAGGACTGTTGGAGTGGTACACACATCTTGCATTTGGATTGTACCTTAGGGAGGCTATGTTGGGATTCTGAGGAGGGTCCCTTAACATAACCAACTTGGCCTTCAACATGCGTTGCAATGCTTGAGCCAATGACATGTTAATTTTGGTGAAGCGTCTTTCGAATGTATTCTTCTTATGCCAATTGCCCCGTTGTCGTTGGCGAGGTTGTGGTTGGGCTTGTGATGTAGTAGCAATCTGGAAAGGTCTGTTCCTGACCAAACCAACCTCTTCACTCACTGAGGGATGATTAATGCCTTGATCCATAATTTTAACTGTTTGTTTCATTGATCTGCATCCATCTTGGTGAAGCTTGTTGAGGAAGGCTCTTAGCCCTTCTTGTCCTCGAGCTAAGTTTTGGATAAGAGCCATCCACCCTAGCATCTGGATTCTCATTGCTTCTACCTCAGCTTGTAGTTGTTCCAATTGTTCATCCTTGTTGTTGTCAGGACGTTCCTTGGTCAGATTCCCGGCGAAGAGTGTTTTCAGGTGTTCTTGCCCCTTGGATAGATTTAGGAACATTTCCATGAACTAAGCTTCTTGAGTTTGGAGATCTATGTTGTCTTGTTGGAGAGCCATTGCTGAAATAAACAGCGAGAACATGAGAGACCTGCTTTGAACTGCTTATGCAATGATATGTATTATATATGTATACAATGTTTTCAAGGATCTCACGGGGTTAACAAGAAAATGTCAGAAGTTGAATTTTGCAACTTTGATTGAAGAACTTTGTATCGTTAAGAGTCCTTCTATGAGAGTCAAGCTCACCATATCAAGTGGGTCATAGCCCCTGACTCAAGTTGTTGAGTTTTGATCTTATGACGACATTTGCTAGAGGAAAATAAATCCTCTTGCCCCTTGCTAGACATATGGTTTATCATAACCTGCATCACAGGCCCTCGAGATCCTTGAAATGGTTAGTCATGATATGTCATGTTATGATGCTATGATGTGTATGCTATGCATCAAGCAAAAATGTAGGGTAAGAAACCAATTTATTGGATTTATACAAACAAGGTCCTGCAAGGAATGCAAACATAGCCCTGCAATGAGTTCAAATTGTTAGGAAAAGAAGGCAAACAAGTCACACAAGTAGCCTTAGGTTTAGGCTTGCATGGATTCCATAGGTAAGTACCCTCTTGAAGTTTAGTTGGTTTCAAACCTGTCTTAGAAAATTAATCGGGTTCTATGGATTCTCAATATCAGTGATCATTCTTTATCGGGTATTGTTTCAGCTCAGGCAATCTTTTCTTGCAGCCGAAACATCCCGAAAGTCTGATCTCAATGAGTGTAGCATCGAGTATCAACCAATCCTCAGCTTTATACCGAGGCCAGCTATCTCACTACTTTCTAATGGCCAAGTTGGTTCAACTAAGGTTCTAAGGTCCGTTAGTGCTTCACGATACCACGCGGCGGCCCCATATTCTCCTCGTTTCCCCACGAAGGATATCTGTACCAACCAAAGTGTCACACCAACACAGCCATCGCTTAAACCATATCGGTCAATGTCGTACAGTCTCCACGATCTATTGCTGTTTACCTAAAAAGTGTCCCCAGATCCGGGTGTAGGATCTTTAATAATACCCAAACAAAACCCTTGAATTTAAAGCAAGCAAGGCAAAACAATAAAGCAATTTTAAAATGAACTAGATCCTAGGTAAACCCCACTTTATATTCCCCAGCAGAGTCGCCAGTTCTGTGATACGGTGGCAGAACCGACTGTTAATACTGGTTTGTGTTTTTTTTTTGCAAAATGTCGTGGTAAGCAAGAGTCGCCACCGACTTTTATTTTATCCAATCAGGAAAAGGAAAAAGAACAGAAAAAACCTTTTCGAGATGTTTCTGAGTACGGGGGGTAGATTATAGAAAGGGAAGGTGTTAGCACCCCTTCTATCCGTGGTTTTCCACGGGCTCTTAGGTACTTGCTCATTTTGAAATTGCTTGTGTGTGGTTGTTTTGAAAAGTTTTGTTTTACTTCGTTTTAACCCTTATTTCTGTCCTCAAGAGTGTTACGAAGTTTATTTTGAAAACTTTGTTTGAAAAAGTGTTTGGTGTGAAAAAGTTTGTTTGTTTGAGCAAGTACCTAGGAACTAATCTACCTACTCGAAAAAGACTGTTCATTTTCCTTTAGACTGCGCTATCCCATTATTAAGGAATAGGTAGCACCGTCGTTGGATGTTTGAGGGACTATCAAAAGGGACGTAATGGTCATTGAAGGAAACATGTAAGGATACCTTAGCATTTCGAAGGGACTGTCATCATATATTCGTAGGCAACATCGAGGGACAAGATCATTTCTCATAGGAAACTCGAGGGACGTTAAGGGACTATGATCTTTATGATGACTTTTAGATTGAGGATCTTTTGCTAAGATATCCCTACGTTTGAGGGTCATGACCATTGTTTTCCGTGGCAACCAAGTGGGGAGTACCCTAGGGGTGCAAGTGTGCAACAGTGTATTTTTTCAGTTATATTTATCTTGAAATTAGGGTTTTCAATCGTTCATTTTTATCTTTCCATACAATTCTACTAATCTAAGCATTGCATAAAATATAGTAGCAGGAGATAAAAGCGGAAATGTAAACCTAAGCTATTACAGAGCTTTGGGCCAATTACATAATAGTTAATAGTGCGAAAAAGAAATCCTAAAACTATTACATCCCGGAAGCAATTACATGATAATGATGGAAAAAAGAGCAGGAAAAATAAAGCTACACTATTACAGTTGAATGCGCCATATACACTTTATCTAGGAAAATAAAAATAAGATGAAAATAGAAAAGAAAATGTTTTGGTGATTTTTTTTATGAAAAAAATGATTTATGATAATTAATTAAATAAATCTAAAAAACCTAATTAATTTTAATTAATAAAAAATGTTAATTTTGAAAACAAAAGGTTAATTAAAAAAATCTAAAAAACCTAATTAATTCGAATTAAAAAAAAGTTAATTTTGAAAAACAAGGTTAATTAAAAAAAATCTAAAAACCTAATTAATTTTAATTAATAAAAAAAGGTTAATTTTGAAAAAAAAGGTTAATTAAAAAAACATAAAACCTAATTAATTTTAATTAAAAAAAAATTAAATTTTGAAAAAAAAGGTTTATGTGTAATGATTAATAAGAAAGAATTAGGTTTGCCAAAAAATAGATAGGGGAAGAAACATCAATGAAAAATAGGATTAGAAAATAAAAATAATGCAAATGTCAGGGGTGGGTGTTGACCCCAAAATTAATGTAAAACCTAAAATTAAATTTTAAAAAACCTAAAATTAATTATTCGAGTTTAGGTGGAAAATTCTAATGAACGAAAAGTCTTCTTGTGAGAACTTGTCACTTCAGATGATATGCCTTGGAGGGATGGCAGAAGAACTCAGCCTGACCGTCTTATGGGAATTCTAGCACTCCTTCATCAATCAGGTCTTGAATTTTATTTCTCAATGCCTAACAGCTGTTGGTGTCATGTCCAAGACTGTTGGAGTTGTACGCACATCTTGCATTTGGATTGTACCTTGGGGAGGCTATGTTGGGATTCTGAGGAGGGTCCCTTAACATAACCAACTTTTCCTTTAATAGGCGTTGCAATGCTTGAGCCAATGACATGTTAATTTTGGTGAAGCATCTTTCGGATGTATTCTTCTTATGCAGATTGCCCCATTGTCGTTGGCGAGGTTGTGGTTAGGCTTGTGATGTAGTAACAATCTGGAAAGGTCTGTTCCTGACCAAACCAACCTCTTCTCTCACTGGGGGCTGATTAATGCCTTGATCCATAATTTTAACTGTTTGTTTCATGGATCTGCATCCATCTTGGTGAAGCTTGTTGAGGAAGGCTCTTAGCCCTTCTTGTTCTCGAGCTAAGTTTTGGATAAGAGCCATCTGCCCCAGCATCTGGATTCTCATTGCTTCTACCTCAACTTGCAGTTGTTCCAATTTTCATCCTTGTTGTTGTTAGGACGTTCCTTGGTCAGATTCCCGGCAAAAAGTGTTTTCAGGTCTTCTTGCCCCTTGGATAGATTCAGGAGAAATTCCTTGAACTGGGAATCTTGAGCTTGGAGATCTCTGTTGTCTTGTTGGAGAGCCATTGCGTGAAATAAACAGCGAGAACATTAGAGACCTGCTTTGAAACCTGCTTATGCAATGATATATATTATATATGTATGTGATGTTTTCAAGGATCTCGCGGGGGAAATAAGAAAATGTCAGAAGTTGAAATTTGCAGCTTTGATTGAAAAACTTCATATCATTGAGAGTCCTTCTACGAGAGTCAAGCTCACCATATCATGTGGGTCATAGCCCCTGACTTAAGTTGTTGAGTTTTGATATTCTAACGACATTGGCTAGAGGAAAATAAATCCCCTTGCCCCTTGCTAGACGTCTGATTTATCATAACCTGCATCACAGGCCCTCGAGACCCTTGAAATGGTTAAGGAAATGTTAAGGCATGATGTTATGATGTGTATGCTATGCTTTTAAGCAAAGGTGCAAAGTGATGTAAGCAAGTAAACCCTGCAAGAAATCCAAGTTATTGGATAATAATTGTAAACAAAACCTGCAAGGAACTCATGTTGTCAGGTAATAAAACTCTGCAAGTAGTTTAAGTTGAAAGCACACAAGTTATGTAAACAACCTTAGGTTTAGGCTTGCATGGGTTTTAAGGTCATACCCTTTTGAAGCTGGATTAGTTCAACCTGTCATATAAATAGTAACCGGGTTCTAAGGGATCTCAATATCACCGATCTTTCCCTCAAGACTTGTTCAATCAACGATTGACTCGTAATTAAACAAAACTTAGAAGTCAAACCTCAATGAGTGTAGCATCGAGTATCTGTCGACCTTGGGCATACACCAAAGCCGGACATCTCGCTACGTCCTACTGGCCAAGTTGCGCAATTAAAGGTTCTAAGGTCAGTTGATGCTTTATGACACCACGCGGCGGCCCCGTACACCTCCCTGATTGACTCAAGGGTTACAGGTACCAACCAAAGTGCCACATCAACGTAGCTACTGCTTCAACTGTGTCGGTATACCCCAGCACAAATCCCTTACAATTTATTGCTACTTACTTAAAAGGTGTTTCCCGATCAAGGTGTAGGATCAAATAACCCAAACAGTTCCCATAAATATAAAGCAAGCAAGACAATCAAGAGAAAGCAATTAAATATGACCTAGATCCTAAGGTTTACCCCACTTTATATTTTAGTCCCCAGCAGAGTCGACAGTTCTGTGATACGGTGGTAGACCCGACTGTTAATACTGGTTTGCATTTTGTATTCGCAAATGTCACGGTAAGCAAGAGTCGCCACCGACTTTTATTTTATCCAATAAGGAAAAGGAAAAATAACAGAAAAAACCTTTTTTTAGATGTTTCTGAGTACGTGGGGTAGATTATAGAAAGGGAAGGTGTTAGCACCCTTTCTATCCTTGGTTTTCTATGGGATCTTAGGTACTTGCTCATTTTGAAATTGCTTGTGTGTGCTTGTTTTGAAAATTTTTGTTTTAACCCTTGTTTCTGTCCTCAAGAGTGTTACGAAGTTGTTTTTGAAAACTAGGTTTGAAAAGTGTTGGTGTGAAAAAGTTTTTGTTTGTTTGAGCAAGTACTTAAGAACTAATCTACCTACTCGAAAAAGGTCTGTTTTTTTCCTTTTAGACATTGCTATCCCATTATTGAGAAATAGGTAGCATCGTCGTTGGAGTTTTTTAGGAACATTCGAAGGGATAAATACGATCACAAAAGCAATGTTAGGAAATTTTAGTAATCATCCTAAAGCCTTAAAGATCTTTTTCCTAGGAAACATCCGAATGGGTCATTTTAGATCTTTCGGGGCTAGAGGACAACCACTAATAAACCTTATACTTCATGATCGTTTACCGAAGGAAGCCAGAGTGGAGTAAACTCTAGGAGTGAGCATGTGCGAGTGTAATTTTCAGTTAATTTATCTTTTCATATTTAGGGTTTTCTACTGTATTAATTTTCAGTTTGTCTTTCCATACTATCCTATTAACATCTAGGCAGCTTATAGTTTGCGGAAATTAAAGCGAGAAAGTTAAAGTCCTAGCTATTATAGGGCTTTTGCAGATACATAATTTTTTTGACCGAAAATAAAGATGCGGAATTGAAACCCTAATTACTATTACAAACTCGGAGCAGTTATAATAATAGAAAAAGGAATAAAAATGCGCGCGGCGAATTAAATACGAGAATAATTAGGAACCTAGAAAATCTAGTTGAAAAAGATTTAGGTTATTTTTGAGAAAAAATTAATTAGGTTATTTTTTGAGAAAAGATTAAATCA
This sequence comes from Vicia faba, assembly GCA_948472305.1. Lineage (NCBI taxonomy): Eukaryota > Viridiplantae > Streptophyta > Magnoliopsida > Fabales > Fabaceae > Vicia > Vicia faba. The sequence continues at coordinate 937,346,389 of OX451737.1, forward strand.
TATACAAATTAACCCTAATTTCTAATTATTTTAGATTATGAAAAAAAGGATTAAATTACCCTAAATAATTAATCTAATTAATTTAGGAAATAAAATATTTTTTATGAAAATAAAATGATTTTTATGTTTTTTTGTGATTTTTGATTTAATGAAAAAAATGATTTTGTGTTATTTTGTGAAAAAAAGATAATTAGTAAATAATAAAAATAGGAAATAAAATAGAAAAGAGAGAAATTGGGTCTGTTAAGCAAGAAATCCAAGGGGGTGTATGTTGAATTTCTTAGGGCCTAAAAGCTAGTCAGCCCAATCCTTGCGCCTGATTCTGTGTTGGCCAAGCTTGGAGATGTACCATAGAGACACATCATGAGGCGCTGGATTGGTGATGGTGATGATCCAATGGCTGGATGGTTGGAGTGTATGGTGAGCACTTGGAAGCGTGGAGCATTGAACCTGCGTATAAATGTTAAGAAAATAAAAAAATGCTGGGGCCTGGGATCGAACCCAGGTCCTCTCCACTTTCCAACGTTCGCCCTTGCCAATGGGCTAATGGGCTACATGTTCTTTTGTTAATTGAAACGAATAACAAATAATATAATAAAACATGGGTCAATGTAATAATGAAAACAAACAAAATTTAAATTGCCCAATCAGGATTGGACACGCCATCGTCTTCCTTGCAGAACCGTCGTTTTAGGCTAAGCACTTTTACCTACAGACAAGCGTCTGTAGCCATAAGATGTACACTTCAAAAGTCAAGAAAACACTCGATAAATGAAATTAAAGACCATGGTTCAACTTGTCTTGATGCCACAAGCATCATGGTATCCTTTTCTGGGCCTAATTTAACCTGTAGAGAAAAACCCTAAAACGGACATGAAAACCCTAACAATGGCAAACACGTATACATGCATCAAAGCTTCAATTAAATCGTCCAAACATGTTGAAAACATGACAAAAAACACATATATACCATTAAAACATGTTCATGATGCAAGGATCATAATAATCGAATCTGAAAAAGAAAGCAAATTGTGTGACGTCTAGAGGGCGATTCTGGGCGTGAGGATGCGTGAAACTGATCGTGTTAGCTTCTGGGAAGGTCCATGAATCGATTATGAGCTTTGGAATGGGTTGAATTATCCTCTAAGCTTGAAACCGATCCACACCTTTTTTCCAAAATTTTGAGTTTTCTTGCTAGCTTTCACGACCTGCCATCCTTGTTCTTACGCATTGGTTATGTTCTGTATTTGTACTAGAGCATATTAGGTCAACAAAAACAATTTGTATATTGGTAAATCATGGAGATTTGATTTTCTTTTGCTCCTTGTATGATATCTTTCCAAAATAGTCTAATCATGCCAATTTTGATTCAATTATCCCTTGCACGATTTGGATATGATATGCCAGCTTAATTGGATTTGATTCCTACAAAAAATCAGATCAAAACCAATCTTTTTATATTTTTTGCAATTTATTTGATTTAATTTGAATTTTAAATAATAAAAAATCAAAATAAAATAAATAAATAAGAAAATAATGTGTGGATGCTAATTTGGGTCACGAAATATGTCTCCCATAAGATTCAATCATGAAATGCTAGGCCCATTTGACAAAAAATGCACTTTTGAGCACATTTGACTTTTGGGAATTTTGCAAAAATGGTCAACTTTGACAAGGCATACCTCCTCCAATTTTAACCCTAGAGAGGTGTTCTTGTACTTTTTAGAAATCTTAGAATGTCCCCTAAACAACCCTTTTGGTTTCATCTCAATTGGGTCTTCCATGTTCATGTAAGAAGCTTTGACCCAAAAGGTGTTTTTGTTGACTTTTTAAAAGGACCTATAATGTAGAAATTCATATCTTTTTATGAGTGCATATTTTGAACTTATGGTATGAAGATGAGTTGTAGGGAATTGAATCCTCTTCAAAATGATCCTTGGATGGAAAATTTCTAATAAAGTATGAAGAAGTTATGCTTGGTCAAAGTTTGGTTGACTTTTCCTATGAAACCCTAATTTAGTAACCTTTGGGTTTTGATGAACTTAGGGGCATTACTTGAGGAATCATGATCAAACCTTGATAAAATGATGGATATCTCTTCAAAATGTTGATGTTCACCAAAAATCTTGAAGTTTGACTATATGTGGGCCACAATTGACTTTTGACCTAGTATAGTTGATTTTCAGGCATCTGGGCAATTGACTGAGAAAACTTCTTGTGCAAGGCATGAAACTTGATATGGATGATCTTGAGAATATATTTGTACCATGGAAATAATTTGGTACCCTTGTACTTCAACCATCTTGATGAGGAGTGAAACCCTAGTTTAAAGCTTGTTGCCTTAGGAGAAAGTTTATCTGGTTAACTCTTGGGCATCCTTGAGTAAGTTGAGGACCTCAATGGGCATATCTTGAGTAAAATGAGAGGGTAAATTTTGGGGTACAACATTTTTGTTCTCACTTTGTATTCCTTTCATTCTTTCGACGATTTCCTCTTATTAGGATCTCTGTCCCCTTGTATCAAAATGCCTGCTTATGGGAAAACATCAATACAAATATGTTTTGAAGTGCAACCTTTTGTTGTTTCTGTTTTGAGTGCAAAATGTCCAATGACTAAAATTGAATGAACATATGCATACGAACATGATTAAACTGTTAACAAATGTTTGCATAAATACAACAATAAGCATCTCCTTAAGGATTTGGAATATCCCCACAAGGATACTTCAATAAAATTATCCCCACAAAGTTGGATTCATGTAATCCCCAGCCCGAGTTTCAATATCTGGAAAACCTTCTCCCCAGCTGAGTTGGTCTAAAAAAGGGCCTTGTGGATTTCTTCCTAAAGGAAACACCTCTCCAGTAGGTCCTCAAATGTTCTCTTCACCAGTGTTTATTTCCCTAAAAACTACAAATTCCCCAGCTTGAGTTTGCTTCTCAGACTATTACAAATCAACAGACGAAACCCCTTAACCCTCGGTAGAGTCATTGCAATCCATAACGAAGTCGTTACTATCCCCGAAAGTGACTGTGAAGCTTGGAACTCGACCAGATAATAGTTGAATCCATTCCTCCAAAGCAAGTTACTGTGAAGCCTGGACCCAACCAGACAACAGTTCAACTTCATCCTTCCCATTACTGTGAAGCCTGGAATTCGACCAGATAAACAATCAATTTCAGCAAGTGGTTGCGAAGCCTGGAATCCGACCAGATAGCAACTAACTTCATCTATTTCATCAGTTATTGTGATGCCTGGAATTCGACCAAATAATAGTTAACTTTAGTAAGTTGTTAAAAATCCTGGAATCCGACCAGATAGCAACTAAGTTCATCTATTTCATCAGTTACTATGAAGCCTGGAATCCGACAAGATAACATTTAACTTCAGTAAGTTGTTGTGAAGCCTGGAGTCTGACCAAATAATAATTAACTTCATCCTCTCAGAAATTCAATGTGAAGCCTGAGAACCAACCAGATAACAGTTAAATTCAGTAAGTTACTGTGAAGACTGGACCCGACCAGATAACAGTTAATTTTATCTAAGTTACTGCAAAGCCTAAAATCCGATCAGATAACAGTTTAATTTCATCTCTCTAACCAAATTACTACGAAACCTGGAGTCCGACCAGATAACAGTTTGAGTTACTACGAAATCCTGGAATTTTACCAGATAACAGTTAATTTCATCTTCCCAGTAAGTTGCTACGAAGCCCGAGATCTTACCAGATAACAATTAACTTTATTATCCCCAACAAGTTATTGCGAAGCCTGGATCCGACCAGATAACAACTAAGTTCCTTTCTCTCCAATCAAGAGATAACTCCACAGTAGAGCAACTGACAACTAAAACTCCTGAACTCTTTCCCTCAAGCAGAAATCAACACTCTCCACAGAGTTTCCCTCAAGCAAAGTCAAATGTTCCCCAGCGGAGTTTTCTTCAAACAACAAAACAGGAATCCCTTATGGGAACACCCTAAACATAATTTTAAGATACACATACTCTTCAACAGCAATCCGAGATTTAACTTCCCAGAGCTCCCCATCATTTGTCAAGGATTTATTTTCCAAGACAAAGATACACTTTAACAATATCTCACATTCATACATCATGTTACATACATGACAAATGCATACGGCACAATCTCATGTACTTTGAGAACATCATTGCGACATACATACATCTGCATACAACTAACTCTCTTCCTTGCAGGAAAAGTCAATTAACAAGACAAATACCTCTTCTAGTTAGAATTCATTTCCACCAGTTAATGACAGGCAATCAATAGACCTTTCCTGGTTAAGATTATGTCCCCCGTGAAGTCACCAAAAAACAAACCTTTTCTATCACTTTGGATGGCATATGTAAGCCCATCTTTGATGAATTCTTTATCACCTCCCCAAATGGCATCTTTAAGCCCATTCTCGACATAATCAACCAACCCCTCACCAAGTGCAAATTTATGGGCACTCTAGTGTTTAATCAACTTCCATCTTTAAGTCACGAATGGAAGACATGCCAATCTAACTCTTCAGGTTTAAGAAGATTGAACAAGGGAAGTGGTTGTACCCCAAAATTTTCCCTCTCCTTTTCTCAAGATACTTCTTACAAAGATCGTCAATAATTCTAGTTTGCACAAGTGTTAACTAGGTCAAGCCGTCTCCTTAACACTAATGCCTTAAACTAGGGTTTGAGTTTGCACAAAGACAGTTGGACTTCTAATATTTCAAATGACTTTCATGGATAATCATGGACTCTCAAGATTGCTCCTGTCAAATTTCAAGTCTTGGATCACAAAATTGCTCAATCAATTGATCAAATGGCCTAAAATCAGCTGTATTGAAAAAAAGTCAATTATGGTCAACCTACAACCAAACTTCAATATTTTGGACCAATATCAACATTTTGAAGTCATCTGTATCATTTGATCAAGATCAGATCATAGTTCTCCAAGAAAATTGTTTAAATCGTCAAAAGGGCAAAATGGTCAAAATTAGGATTTTGATTGAGAACAACCAATCTTTGACTTTTGACCTAGTGCATGACTTATTGGTTTGAAACATTATCTCAAGGATTCAAGTGCATCATTTTGACCTAATCACATATTTCAATCCATTTCCCGAGATCAGTGGGTTGATAGATGAAATTTAGTCAACTGATGAAAAAGTCAAATGTACACTGAAAAGTCAAACTTTGACTTTTTGGTCAAATTTGAGTTTCAAAAATCACATTTCATCAAGACAATTCAAAATATGGAATTTGATAATCAAAAATCAAAAATGCCAAAAAACCAAACTTTGCAAGACTTGGAAATTTTTTCTAAGTATTTTCTATACGTAATTAATTTCATTACCTCGTAACATTTTTCTTCACCATAATTCAAGATAATTCAAATTTTCAAATAAACAACAAAGCTTCATTTTTAAGTTAAAATTATAAATCCTAAACTTTGTCTTGGTTGAACTTTTCCCTTTGACTCAAACCTTGCCACTATGCTGTCCATAAAACCAAACTGGTATCATGCTACAAACAATGCTGTCCAATTTACTACTGAATAAAGCCCAAAGTTTGCACCAACCAGTCCAATCATATCAGTCTAAAACCTATTATTCCTACACAAAACAGTCTATGCAAAACCACTCCTGCTATGCTGCCTCTAAACACCGTCACAGCCTGCTCCCAAAACTTGCTATGCTGTCCAAGCCTGCACTATACCAGTCCCCATATTTGCACCAAATTAGCATATAAGAGCTGCATCTCAAAGGCTATGAAACAGCATACCCAAAAAGTTCAAAAAAATTATTTGTTTCCCCCCCAAATCTCAGCCAAAACTTCATCTACAAATAAATTGTTTTCACAACACACAAAGAGAGGATTTTTTTGAGAGAGAAAGGAGAGAAAAACAAAATTCTTTGTAACCTTTGTTCATTCAAAAAATTCTGCTCTATTTTCATTCACTAAATAGAAAATTCCTCAAACCACTGTCCCATCTTGCAATCTTTCCCCATAAACCATTCATCCGAACACTTCATATCATAGAGATTGTTCAAACACAATAATAGTTTCTGTAGTGCCATTATCATCACCTTTCAAACACAAACAAAAGACAATGTTGTATAACTTGACTGGGTTGGAGTTGGTTCAACAACTTCCAATACAAAGGGAGGATTGAAGAAGCTCCATGGGGGTTCACTAAATCCATCACAGCATCTTAAAAGAGGTTCAGACTCAAAACAAATTGCAGCCTCAAGGTAAGTCTTCTTAACTTTGAGCTTTTCATTTCAAACATCATTAGTGATTCATTATTGAAGATAAATGTAGTAATCATTGCCTTTTGAAGCTAACCATTTACTTGCTTTTCATTTTTGTCAATACTATGTTGAGAACAGACTTGTAGACACAATAGAACAATGTTTAAGGAAAAAAACTGCAGCATGAGTCAATGCATACTCACATGTGTCGACTCATTTTAGTGACAAAATAGGGTATGAGTCAACACAAGGCCTTCTTAGTCAATACATACTGCTATCTAGACCCAAAAGGTGCATGAGTCGACACAAAACACGAATGTGTCGACACAAACAAGAAATGAGTCGACACATACCATTATGTATCGACTCATATTGAGTTGATTTTGGTTTTACAGGAACAAGAAAAGTTATGTGTCGATGCAAAGATACATGTGTCGACACATAATGGTTAAAAAATAGTTTTTCCTTTCTTTTACACTGTTTTTATGTTTTCTATATATTTCCTTCATTGCTATTCAATATGGTTGTAATAACTAAGCTTATTTCATCCCCATTTATAAATTGTACCCCCATCCCCCAAGTGATGTAATAGCTTAGGATTTTAATTTCGGCAATTTACCGCTTTAATATGATTGTTATTAATTAGGGTGTGTATGGTAAGATAAAATCAACCGTTAGAAAATCCTAATCTCAAAGACAAAAATGCATGCAATCAAAACACAATTCACACACGCGCACCTTTAAGTTAATCCCACTTGTTGCCTATGAATAAATGGTCATGTCACTCGAATTTGGGACGCTTTAGCAAAGACCCTCTAAAAAAAGTTTGTAGTCCTTCGATGACCCTTCGATGTTGCTTCGGAAAAACGATCTTAGTCCCTACAGAAAATTTCTAAAGCATCTCATAAGTTTCCTTCTATGACTATACGACGACCCACACTCGTCCCTTCACATCCAAAGATGGGGCTTCTTACCAATCAGTGGTAAGATAGCAACATCTAAAGGGGGAGGAAAAGAACACAGATCCTTTTGAGTAGGTAGGACACTTGAAGTCGCTTTCTCACAACCTAAAACTATCTCCACACTCACACTTTCAAAATATCTTTAAAAACAAACATCTCATTGAACTATTTTCAAAACCAACACTTTGTATACATTCTTATAGAGACGAGAATCATTACAAAGTTTTCCGAAACAAAGGCATTTTCAAAATATTTTCAAACTCACACCAATCACAAACACATTTCAAACAAAGCATTTTCAAAGTGATCAAGCAACTAAGAGCCCGTAGATAACTACAAATGAAAAGGGTGCTAACACCTTCCCTTTTCATAATCTACCCCTCGAACTCAAGAAAATATCTCAAAAGGTCTTTCCTGTTCTTTTCACCGTTTCCGTTATTGGATAAAATAAAATCCAGTGGCGACTCTTGCTATCCGCAACAATTACGATAAAACGCAAAACATCCAAGTCAGTTCTTCCACCGTATTACACATTCCAATAGCCTTGGCCATGATACAGATGACTGTTGGGCGTTGAAGAACAAGGTTCAAGACATGATTGATGCTAACGAACTTGAATTTGACCCTCCTAAGACTCATAACATGATCACTATTCCCATGCCAAATTATGGCTAAGTAAGAGAATGATCATTTCATTCAAATTTTCGTTTGTAATTTCTTTAGTTTGCTAAAACAATTATCCTTATGTCAAACTTTGGTTGTTACCATTAATGCATTGTATATGTTTGTATTTAATTAATCCATTTGTTTTCACTGTACTGAAATTATACTTTTTTTATGATATTCAACTCTTGATTAGAAGCTATAAGGCTTTAGAGGGAGGATGATGAAAATAATACCATAATCTCTATAGTATGATTTTGAACAGGCCTTGCTGAGGATGTACATGCATTGTTTCAAACCCTAAACAATGGAGTTATAAGGAAGATAATCCTTAGTTAACCCTTTTGAGCCTAAGAAGTAGGAGTTTTCTTTTTCGCATAAATTGAAACCTTTAATCATGACCTGGGGTAGGGTGGTTTCTCAGTTAATTCAAATGTGCATTCAGTCGCAAGCTTTCACTTCGTACACAATGAATGAGATCAAAAACATCCTTTTTAATCAAAGAAAGACGACGATGGTTCCCCGTAAAATAGGCAATCATTATATCTCAAAAGAAAAGCCCACTGATTCAAAATCTACGAAGGAGACTTAAGAAAAACAAGGGCATCCCGCTGATTGTAGTCTAAAAAAAATAGTTAGGCAAAATTTAGGGATAATAAATAAAAAAAAGAGGTCATTACAAATCCTTAACAAAAAGGAGAAGTTACAAAAATGACTGCCTTCTCAAATAAACTTCCAGTATCTGAACCATCACCAAAATATCATTCCAGATTCTATTGGGAGATAGACGCACAATTAAATGAGTATAGGGACAAAGAACATCATGAAGAACGGGTGGGTACAAATAAACTTTGAGCCTTATCCTTTTTTTCTTAAACTGTGAACCAGGCCATGTTAGAACCCTTAAAAGCCCTAACTAAAGCCTAGGTTAGTTCGAAAGCATACTGTTACAAAAGGTATCCTGACTCCTGTTAGGCTTACTGTAAATCCTGAGTTGAATTCATATTCTTACAAAAATTTGTTGCTTGTTAAAAAAGGCATCTTTAAAAAAAAATTTCAAGACAGACATAAACTTTGCATTGTTTGAATACTACTGTTTGCATATGGCCAATTGCTCGATAATGGAGAAATTCGCACGACGAACATCCAATGAACATAAATTCTCTCAGTGAACAGAATCACTTCAAATGGAAAGACGCCTCCAATGAAAAATTTCCCATAATCAAGGGGCATGATATAATTATTGTCCAACACATCCGGGTCAGTCAGGTCGAGATTCAAAGAATCTCTCAAAAAAGTGCTGAATAGCCAGGGGCAGATCTCCATCCGAATCAGTTGGGTGAAATGTTTCATTGATCTGGGGTTTCAGAAAAAGCCACTTGATCAAAAGATCTTCGGTACCATCAAATTGCTTGTCTGTGCTAGTAGTACCAGATGGTGTCAGTATCATTTCTTTGGATCCTTCCATGACAATTAGAAAATTCAGAGGAAGGTCAAAGACTATCATAAAATTGATCAAAAGATCTTCGATATCATCAAATTGATTATCTATGCAAGTAGTATCAGATGGTGTCAGTATCATGTCTTCTAATCCTTCCATGACAGTTCTTAGAAAAGATACCTAGGAAGTTCAAGACTATCAGAAATTTGATCAAAAACTTCAAACATCAAATGCACCATACTAACCCCATGGGCAACAGGCACCCACATATGAAAGGTCACGCACGATCAAGCAAACATTTTCTGTAATTACTACAATACTTACCACCATAGACAGTGATAACTCTCCGCACCCTATGAACACAAACATAGTAGGAAGATACTATGCATAAAAGAGACCCACTAGGTTGACATGCCTAGGCAAAAGTAACGGGATAACGGGGAACCAAAAGGTTTCAGGAAAAAATTAGGGATATACATAACAAAGATTGTACATCCGGAAAGTCGAAAACCAGAAAAGACGACTTGGGAAAAAAGGGTATCCTAGTGGACTGAAGATCTAAAAAGATGGTCTAGGAAAAAGTTAGGGATTTAAACATACGACTATGTCCCGTTATCTCATCACTTGTCTATCAGTAAAAGACTTGTCACTCTGATCAACATTTACTAAGGAATCTAGGAGATAAGACAAAGTTCAAACTGTCCACAAATCCCCACGGGGCCGTTTCCATGGATTATCCCTACAACACAATCTTCACAAAACATGAGGCTATCCCTGACAAGGGAAGAAGCACCTTCAAACAAAAAGTGGGGCATCCTCCAGCCGATGACATAGTCAAACTCACCAGTGGATAGAGGAGTTTGATCCCAACGAACGCACACATCATGCCACTTCCCAAACAGATGGAGATTGTCGGCAGCTTATCATCTTCTAGATATAGTGTAAATACAATCTAAATATAGATCCATTCTGGTACTCATTCTAGTATCTCTTCTAGATACAATTCATATACAATCTAAATATAGATTCATTCTTACACTCATTCCAGATTCTCTTGCAGATACAATTCAAATACAATCCAGACATGGATGTCATTCTGATACTCATTCAAATGCCTCTTTTAGATACATTTCAGATACAATCTAAATACATATTCATTCTGACACTCATTCTAGATTCTCTTTCCGATACATTATAGATACAATCTAGATATAGATTCATTCTGGCACTCATTCTTCAGATACAATATAAATACAGATTCATTCTAACACTCATTCTAGATTCTCTTTCCGATATAGTACATATACAATCTAGATATAAATTCATTCTGGAACTCATTCTTCAAATACAATCTAAATAGATATTCATTCTGACACTCATTATAGATTATCTTTCTGATACAGTACATATAGAATCTAGATATAGATTCATTCTGGCACTCACTCTCTTCCCAATACAGTTAAGATACGATCTAGATATGAATGTCATTCTGATACTCATTCAAAACATCTTCAGATACAGTCAAGGCTTGGATTTATTCTGACATTCCCCAGCTTAGTTTGGTTTTCCAAAATAGAAAGAGAAGCCTTGTAAAGCTCTTACCCAGAAGAATTTGTTTCCCCAGTGAAATCTCCAGAATATATTCCTCAACATGGTTTATTTCTCCAACAGACTACAATCTCCCCAACTTGAGTCTATTCCTCAAACTACTGCACATCACCGACAGAACTCCTTGTCTCTAGTAAAGTTGATACTATCCCCAGAGAGTGGCTGTAAAACCTGGAGTCCGACAGAATACCAGTTAATGTTACTCTCTCTAGAAAAACCAGACGTTTAATCATCTTTTTTATCCCTAGTTAGGGTATATAAGAATTAAATTCCCCAGTAGAGAGAGAAACACCTAAGGTTCTTGAAATCTACTCCCCAAGCATAAATCAACATCCCCTGCAAGGCTTCCTCAAATAGGAAACAGGAATCCCCAACGGAAGTATTCTAGACAAAATTGAAGATATACATACTCTTCATTCACAATAATATTCAGGGATTTATTTTCCCAGACAAAGATACATTTCAAAAAAATTCATACATCATGGAATATTCATACGAAACATATAGCATAATCTCATTTATTTTGAGAACATCATTAAGAAATGCATTTCATATATCATGACATTGCATGCAACTAACTCTTTACCTTTTCATGGAAAGGTCAACAGAGGAATATCATCAACTATCTACATAATCAGACAGATTCTTCCAGAGGCTAAAATCTGACAAGTATTTCCATCGAATACTTGCCCCAGGTAGTCATTATGAAGAATATCTCTCCAAGATGAAATCATTATTGGATTACTTCTAGTACTTGTTGAAGTAGTAGTCGTCATAGATTCCTTCATTACCCGTTGAAGTAGTAGTTGTCATAGATTCCTTCATTACATGTTGAAGTAGTAGTCATCATAGGTTCCTTCATTACCTGCTGAAGTAGTAGTAGTCATAGATTCCTTCATTACTTGTGAAAGTAGTAGTCATCATAGATTCCTTCATTACTCGTTGAAGTAGTAGTCATCACAGATTCCTTCATTGCCTGTTGAAGTAGTAGTCGTCATAGATTCCTTCATTACCCATTGAAGTAGTAGTCATCATAGATTCCTTCATTACACGTTGAAGTAGTAACCGTCATAGATTCCTTCATTACTTTCTGAAGTAGTAGCCGTTATAGATTCCTTTATTACCCGTTGAAGTAGTAGTCGTAATAGATTCCTTCATTACCTGTTTAAGTAGTAGTCTTCATAGATTCCTTCATTACCTATTAAAGTAGTAATCCCCACAGATTCCTTCATTATCCATTGGAATAGTAGTTACATGTAGACTCTTTCCCTGAGACATCTCTTAAAGATCATTTCAAGCACTAGACTTACCAACAGTCACTCTGGATGGCATCTATAATCCCATCTTTGAGGATTCTTTGTCACCTTTGGATGGCATCTTTAATCCCATTCCCAACACAATCAACTAACAACATTACTTTGTGCACCAGGGAGTGCAAATTTCTAGGCACTTTAGTGTTCAATCATCTTCCACCTTCAAGTTACGAATGACGAACATACCAATCTAACTCTTCAGGTTTAAGAAGGCTGAACAGGGGAAGCTTTTGTACCCCACAAATTTTCCTCTCTTTTCTGAAGACATTTCTCACAAAGGATCCCTAATGACTCAAATTTGCACAAGTGTTGACTAGATCAAATCATCTCTTGAGCATTGGGACCCCAAATTAGGGTTTTGATTTTCACAAGGAAAATTGGAATTCTAATGCCTCAAATGAATTTAATGGTTCATTATAGACCTCAAATAATACTCATGCCAAGTGTCAAGTCTTTGATCATAATTTTGCTCAGTCAATTGATCAGACGACTGAAAATTAGTTGTATTAGGTAAAAAGTCAATTATGGTCAAATTACAGTCAAACTTCATGAATTTGTGTCCCCATCAAAATTTTGAAACCATATTTATCAATTGATCAAGTGCTGATCACAATGCCTCAAGAAAAACATTCAAATCATCAAAAGGGCAAAATGGTCAAAATTAGGGTTTTGAATGAGAATGATTGATCATTGACTTTTGACCTAGTACATGACTTAATGGACTGAAGCATAATCTAAAGGACTCAAACACAACATATTTACCTAATTTCAGGGCTCAAATCACTTCTCAAGATCATTGGATTGATAGTTGAAATTTGATCAACTAATGAAAAGTCAATTGATACACCAAAAGTTTCAACGATCAAGATTCATCAAGAAATTCAAAAATATGAAGCTTGATCATCAAGAATAAAGAAAGTAAAAAATCCATCAAAAAGTCAAACTTTTCAATACTTAGAAATTTTTCTAAGTGTTTTGAACTTGATAATTTCATTAATTCATGACCTTTTTTCATCAAGATGCAAGATGATTCAAGAAAACTTTCAACATGAAAGTTGTAGATCTTTATGAATTCTACAACTTTGTATTAGTGGGTTGATATCCAAAAAATGATTAGATTTTAATATATAAGCCCATGAAGTCATAACATTTTTCATAAAACACTTAGTGAAATTTTGACATGTTTAGGCAGATTTTTGACCTAACTTCTTGGGCAATTTTCACATAGTTCCAATTTGATTTAGCCAAAATGGAAAACATAAAAGTTGTAGACAATATTTCAAGATTTCCAAAACGTTCAAGAACTTGAAGAGAGCATTTTTGAGCTAAGAGAATCGAAGACAAGAAGTTGGGCATCCATTCTTGAATTACAAGTCATTTTGATGATGAACACTTGACCAAATCTCATAAGAATGCTGCATAATCTTGCTTTGCAGGCTTCTATCTTGAAATTAACTCCATAATTAATGGTTTAAAATTTTTTTAGAGCTATGATCCAAGTATTACAACCTTTATCCAAGCTACATTTCCATTTATTGCACAAAGGCACCATTTCCATTCTTGAAAAGTTGCTTTAATCACAAGTTCAACTTGTCTTAAGCTTTGCACTTGTTCCTTATGTACAAGTTTCATCTATAAGTTTATAGCAAACATGTTTAAAGCTTCTAGCCACCCTACAACCTTTGTACCTTGCCTTGAAACCATATTTGTCAAGTTTGCTTCAAAAACAAGTCAAAAATCCACAACATGTGATCTTGTGATTCTGATCATCTCAAGTCCTCAAACCTTTTCCTATAAATTGGGAAATTGTTCTGAATCCAAGTGTTGTACCCCAATTTCCCCCCCCCCCCCCTAATATTCCTCTATCATATCATATTAACTCAATCACAACAAGATCACACACTAGGGTTTGATTAACTTTTAACTAATAAATACAATGTATGTTTGCCTTAATTTTTGATATCATAGGTGAAAGCATAACACATTATATCAAGTTGATCCATAGGTTCATGAGTTTATTTTCATGCCTTCTTCAACAAAGCTTCATTGAGATTCAAGCTTCACTATTGAAGATATTTTGAAGTAATATCATGACAAAATCTATTATGATTCATCATACTTTAAATTGTCAAAGATGGTTCAAAGGTGCAAAGATTGATTGAAGAAGTTTGACTTAATTGGGCAAATCCCTGACTCATTAATTACAAGTGAACATCTCCTTCTATTCTCAAGATTTGAAAGTGGTTTTGGTTGCTATGGTTTCTCCTTATCATCCTCAACAACTCATATTCACATAACAAAAGTATTTGTCTAAGGAGGTAGGTCAAAATTGCAAAGGTTTCCCAAGGCATTTTCTTGCTCTAGGAGCTAGGGTTTTGAACTTCAAAGGGGTATATCTTACTCATCTTTTGGTATTTTTGAGTGATTCCAAAGACATGATTCTCTTCAAAGGGTTATTAGCAAATCACTTCAAAATTTTCAAGGAAATTTTGTGTGTAATAAACTTGATGATGAAGAAAGATTACAAGTTCTCCAGATGAACCCTCAAATTCCATTAGGTAATTTCAAATGATCATAACTTGGTTAAACTTTATCACCTTGAACCCATTATTTTTATATAATGATCTTAAAGATGTGAAATACAACCCATCTTTTAAGTACAAAGTGTAAAAGTGGATGGAAGATTCCCTAAGGATGCAAAATATTATAGGTCATTTCATGAATTTTGCCAACTTTAACAAGTCATAACTTTCTCAATTTTTGGATATTTTTAATGGTTCAAACCTCAAAATGTCATTAAAGATATCTACTTCATGCCATCTTTTTTGGTCAATAGAAAATTTCAAGTGGAAGTCCATGTTTGGATGCAAGACATTATAAGTCATTTTTGAAGAAAAACTTAGAAAATTTCTAAGTATAGAAACTCAACCTCTTTTTCTGAACTTTGACTCATTGCAACTTTCAGCTCAAGCATCCATTTGATTTTGTTCTTTGCACATTATAAAGCTTGTAACCTCATCTTTCTAAAGCTTCAAGAATCATGTCTTAAGACCCCTTGAGTTGAGAATACCATTGATTTGAATTTGGTAACTTGAAACGAAATTTTACCAAAAGTCAGAATTTGAAATCTTTGTTTTGGCTTCTAAACACAAAATTGTTGTGTGTTTTTGCATGTAATCACGTTTAGTGATCCTTCAGAAGTGATTAGCATGATAAAACGCAAAAATTGGATGAGTTTTGATCAAATTACAAGTCACACTTTTCTTGTTTGCAACTTCACACGATTTCCCTCCAAACTTCATTATTTCACACGGTTGATCATTCCATTCACTTCCCTATAAATACAGGATCATCCCTCATTCATTTCCTCAAACTTTAAGAGCCAAAATCACTCTGTCAAACTCTCTCCATAACACCCTTTTCTGAGATTTTAAATTCTTATTTCTACCACTTTTCAATTCAATTTCTTCCTTAATCCTTCATCCTTGAACTTCCCTGAAGCTAACAGAAAAAGAATCAAGCCTTGAGGTACTCGGAATCATGCTAGCTAAGTCCATTTGCAGAGCAACTTCATCTGACTTTGTTCAGGTAGTTTAAGGCACCAAATCTTCTAACTCAAATTACTGGAATGATCTATGATGTTCACTGATGCTTGCTATTAACTCAATTTTGGAGAAACAATGCATTTGATACTTCTGATTTTTGATTTTGAAATTTTTGAACATCCCTGGGTTTTCCCAAATCGACTATGTTGTGTTTTATATAAATTTGGAACAAGGATATGGTTGTGATCGTCTTGAATAGACGCGTCTATTGGTACCACTATGAGCGCTTAAATTTAAAGATTCGATGACTTGAGGTTTGCCTTATTTGCAGGGTGTCTGGAGGTTAAAGATGATGACATGTCTCGTCTCAACCAATGATAACATGTCAATTGTTTTATTTTTATTGGTTGGTCTTTTATTGATTCAGTGTGTTTTTAAATAAGGTCCATATCAAGCACAGTGCGTCCGGTCCACTTGATCAGCTTACTAACGCATTTTGACTATGATCTGATGGTCCACATCTTTTTAGTTTTATTTTTATTTTCTAATTTTATATTTTAATTGTTTTAAATTTCAAAAATTCACAACTCTTTTATTTTTTATCCAATAATTATGAAAAAAAAATATAAAAACACTTTGAATTATTTCTGACTTTGTGAATATTTTTTTTTATGTTTGATATTTTTCATAATTTTTTCTTTGTTTGCTCTATTTTAATTGTTTTAAAAATACTTTCTGCCATTTTTAAATTCTGAATTTTTTTGTAAAAATCATTTTCATCATTTTTGACCTTCTGAATTTTTTATGGAATTTTATCTTATTTTTTACTATTTTTGATATTTTTTTCCTTTATTTGAGCAATTTAAATTATTTTAAAAATAGTTCCCGACTTTAAAAAATTACCAAAAATTTCATAAAAATATTTAGGTTTATTTCTGTTTTTTCTATGGTCTCATTTGATTTTTCTTGAATGTTTTGAATATAATTGCAGTTTTTTTCCTTACTTCCAAATTTAAAAATCATTAAAAACCCTTTTTCTTTTATTTTTAATATTATATTATTTTTTGAATATATTCTGGATGATCTTGGACTATGAAATTTTGATCATGAACTTTATTAACATCATTGGATCTATGGTGTTGAGTCTAACTCCATAAAAATGGATGGATGATTTTAATAATAGTTTGATTAAATTTTTGGTTCAAATTTGGTTTACTTTTACCCTATTTCTTCTTCATGTCATCTCTCTCTCAATTGTACTAAATGTTATTGAAGCATGATTTCCATATCATGTCTCAAAGCATATGGTGCATAGATTGCTATTGACCGACCTTAAAATAGGTGTGACTTCTATATAAGTCCACTTACGATTGCTTAACATAGCGCTAAATTTTGTCCCGATTCAAGAAATGATCATTCGTGGCCCAAACCCATGTTTGCAAGGCCAAGTATGTTGATTTAAACCCTTTGATCCAATAACCTTGAGATTCATTATTAGGAGGCTTTGGTTCTACCAATCCTCTAATGAATCTTCATCAACTTTGGTCAAAATGGATCACTTAAACATTATTGATTATTTAATGTTGCCTTAAGAATTCTTAAATAAATGATATACTTAACAAAAAGCAAATGCAACTTCCTGTTGAGAGGCTTTGGTTCTACCAATCCTCTAATGAGTTCCAAATGCAAGTTTCAAGATGGTCATTTAACTAACCACTAATTTCTAAAAATTGACTTTATTTTATGCTTTTACCTTATGCCTTTACTTTAAGCACATTTATTTTAGCATTTACATTTCATGCTATTTTCATCTTTTCTCACTTGAGCATTTACTTTTATGACATTGTTATTTTGCTCAATTGAGCTTTTTTTTTAATTTATTTTTTCTTTTTGAAGATACCTAATAATCAACTTGAACCCTAATAAAAAAATTTAATGTTACTTGGACTACTTGGTTACTATCCTTGGCACTTCGGAGACATGGACTTCTTGGACTTAGGATTAGGGAATTTGACGTATGTTGGGGACCTTATTACCTCAATTGTTATTTTGTATGGAGTTATTAGGGTTTACCCCAAGATATTGGGTTGCTTGTTTTTTTGTATACAGGTTATTGTGGTTACATGCTTTGTCTATGATCTGGAATTCATCTGTATACAACTGTTATTCTGCCCAGTTTTTGTGAAGACTTAATGCAATTGAAGCTTGGTCCTCTTAAGAGTTTTATTATCTTTTTTTGTTTCGTTTCAAATCCAAAGAATAGAATTCTACATTGACTCATTGTGTTAAATGTTGGCTTCTTGTTGGTTAGATAGTTCTTTTCCCTAGCTTTTATCTATGCTCTAGGATAGTCCCTTCATCTCCTCCCATCTTCTTTAATTTTAAAAATCTTCTCCCTCCTTTTGAAAACTCATCTTGTTTTAAAAACTTGAACCACTTTCATAATAAACTTGTATTTAGGTCCATGCATTTTCAAAATATTTTCTTAATTAAACTTTAATCAACTTAATAATACCTTGATAGTTTTTGTGAGAAGACTAAAATTCAATCAATCTCATTCAAACTTTTTTTCCATTTTGGCTTTTATCTTTAAAATTTTCTCAAAAGATTAGACTCTTGTCAATCTCTGTAGTGATGCAAACAACTATACTTCTACAAAATGTAGTGAAGTGAGACATTTTCCACTTGGGTGTTGAGTGAAGCTTTGTTGATTTTAAAATCCAAGCTATATCCTCCACTTCGAGATGATGCAAATTCTCCTTCCTCATAATTGTGGGTAGTAAGCATGTTTTCCACTCAGACAATGGCAATGATGTCTTATCTCCTAAAATAAACCGTCACACTTGTGTTTTAAATTTTAAAAGGTGAACTACGTGTACCCTGATCCCATATTGCACGGAAGGTTGTACCTAGGCACTGAAGGTTCGCAACCGCAACAGGGGCAAAAATTATAAAAACATTTCTTTCCTTATCTCCACCATCTATTTTTGTACAACATTTTATAGCTAAATTATACATATTTTCAAAGAGGTTCCTGCGGAGTACCATAGATGTTTAGGGTGCTAATATCTTCCCTTTGCATAACCAACCCCCTTACCTAGATTCTTTCCCCCCTATTTTTGGGTTATTCTCTCTTTTCCCATTCCCTTGGAAACAATAAAGCGCGGTGGAGATTCTTATTTTGATTTGTGCGAGTCAAGTCAATCCAATGGCTTAGTCTCAACATTTCTACAGCTACACCAAGGACACGGATTTAGAAGCTTTGAAACTCCCTCAAAACAGAAATTGCTCTAAAAACACCATTGTTGTGTCATTTCTGACTTTGAACATCCATCTCACAATCCCCTCGTGTTTTTTCCATTTTCATCAATCACCAAGCTTCTAATACACATATAGAGACAATCCAAACACCTGCAACACAACTGTAACACCATTTTCCTCATCTTCAATTTTTAAAAACAGATGCTTGCAGGTTGACTTCTTCAGAACATCTCAGGCACTCTCAATCCAAGGTAA